>VYZW01062820.1:88453-139381 GCA_013401315.1 Balaeniceps rex
GGGCTCCCCCCCGCGGCCGCAGGGAGAGCGGGGCAGCTCCCGGGGGGCGGCGAGGGGGCCCCGGCCCGCGGGGAGGGCACCGCGGCATCCCCCCGCCGGCGCTCAGCCCCTGCACCCCTGCCTCAAGCCCTCCCGAGGGCGCGGGCAGGTACCTGCTTCCAGAGAGGCATCTCCAGCTCACGCCAGCCCCACCCTAGGCCTCTCCCGGCTTTTATAGCCCGGGGAGCGGGAGGCTCCTGCCCTCCATCAGGCGCATGGGGCTGAGCAGGGGGCCCTGGGGCCCCTCCGCGGACCCCCGGGGGAGCTCGGCAGCCGTGCCAGAGCCCCGACGGTGCGCCGGAGCTTGCTCGGCATTGCCTCCTCTACCGGCCGGTTCTTTCCAGCTCCTAAGGCAAAACTACACGCTAAGCTGCTTCATGGCAGAAGAGCCAGAACGGCACATCCCAGAGCCACTAATTCTGTCCACCGTTGCTGGTCCTGCGTGTGTCAGCTGGGGAAGCATCCCTACAGATAGCTATCTAGGCACCTAATGAGCCGTTTGCTTGCGGAGTTGTACAAATTTGCATGTGGAATTGCAGTGCACGCAAATGCAGATCAGCTCTTGTCACGCTTTCAATTTTGATTGTTGTTATTGATAGGCAAATTTGACTTCCTGTATGAAGCACTGCTCTGTTGGTCTAAAAAAAAAAAAAAAGATGGAAGCAAAAATATTAGCAGGAAAAGACATTTTGGGTTAGGACTCATAATTGTCTGGAAATCTTTGATCTAATTTCGGTTTATTCCCACCAGTGTGGAATTTTATCTCTCTCTGCTGCAATCACAGGAAATGGTTCTGCAGTGCCCAGAGATTCAAGTCAAGTACAGGTTTTCAACTGGGAAGATTTTAACTCTTCTACCTTTATGGATAAATAGGAGCAGGATTTCCAAAACTATAGGACAAGCTGCAAGGTGAACTCTGTTGCAATATGGAAAAGATTGGGGGAAAAAAAGAACAGTTGAATAGAGGCCCTAAGAAAATAATTTTTGTCTCTAATCGTCATAAATATCAATGAATCCTATTCCCTTGATCCATATGAACGGACCCATATTTTATTCACTGCTCTGCAAAACACCCTCAGGCTCAGTTATTGATCCTAAATCCCTTTGACTCATGGGTTAAGTGATCATGAAAAATGTCTTACATTGCCTACCGTGGCATATGTAATTTCTTCCCCAACAGTGGCCGCTAAGATCAGCACATATTTATGTAATAGCCATTCCTGAATGTGGCTTTCTGACAGTTATTTAACCATGGAAAATTTAAGAGATATTTTCAATATTCACCAACAACAACCACTTTTTCACATGTGCCAAAATCAAATCAGCAGCAGTCTTAAGTACTCCCAAACATGAGTGAACCTCAGTGGAGTGGGGGAGAGTGGAGAGAGCATCAAACTTTATCAGGAAAAGGAAAAGATTTACAGCACCAGTGCAGCCAGGGGTTGCCAGTAGCTCTTCTTTACTTCATTCTCTTTACAATCTTGCTACTTTTTTTGGTGCTCTGGAGTGCTGTATAGAGCCCTGTCCTCACCCTGGTCATGTCTGAGTCAGGAAAAAAAGGATCAGGTTGGCAAACAGAGTCAGTGTTCAACTTCTCTTCATTATTCTGCTAAATGACCTAGTTTTAAAGAAACATTGCCAAACTTGCTAGAATTAATCCTGCTGCCATTAACATTACTACAGTGAAACTTCCCCTTTTTTGTTAAAGAAGAAGAAGAAAGGCTGGATGATGCAATATCCTTTTGTCAGCAATTGTACTTTTATGAAGGGGTAGCTGTAGGCACTCCAGACCTTGCTGCTACAAGGACTTCACAGGACCTCAGGGTCCTCTCTCAGCAAAAGACAGTTACAATTAGTGTAGTTTTCCTAAACTTTCCTAAACATAAGATTCCTCATCTGGATTCTTAAGAGAAACCCTTTCTGTTAATAATACCACCTCATAGCCTGAGATATTAAAATCACAGTTTTGGCATTCAGTTAACCGATTAACTCAATTAATTCTGCAAGCTAGCCAAGCTTCTTGTGTCCTTTAAGGTAGCTTTAACACCCCACTGCCACCTTTTCCTTTCTGCATCTTTCTCCCCATTTCCAAGCAACTGAAAAATATTAATGTTATTCCCTTTGACAGCAACCTTTCCTACCCAGGAAGAAATAACCTGCCACAGAAAGGTGAGAATCAGGCTTGTCTCCAGGCAGCCCTTATTTGGCTCTGAAACCATTTGCGAAGTGAGGAATTTCAGCTGTTTTAGTATTTATAGCTAATACTTCCCTCTTCTTTGGAAACCAAATCTGAGATTAGTTGAAGTGGAAACACGGTAGGATTTTCAAAGGCATCTAAGAGAGGCAGTTGACCATCCAGCCTTGAAAGTCACAGCGATCAGTCATATACATTTGGCTGGAAAGGCTTGGAAGGTTTTCCATGGGCTCTTGTGCCCTTCCTATTTTAGGGTTGTGAAGCACCTTTAAAGATTGTGGAAGAATCAGTCCCAGCACCTGCTGGAAAGGAGCAACTGTAATTCTGAGGCGAAAGAGAGAGGGGTTGGGAGCTTTGTTTGCTCCAAGCCCCTCCATGCCTATGCACTTCAGACCTAGTGCCCGAATGTTTTCCTGCTGAGTTCAGATAAACATTTCCCTCTGTCTGTACAGCATTACTGAGAATCCCCATGCTGCTTTCAGCAGTCATGGCGGAGCACTGGGTCTGCTTATTATCACCTGATGGACGAGGAAACCCGAGAGGAATGAACACAGTAATATGACTGAAATAAGGCTCAACTAACAATCTCTTCCCCATGCCCAGTAGGGCATGGATGCTTTTGTTTCCAAATGCAATGATGACCTAAGAAAGCTGAGAAGAGGTATCGAAGAGACTCAGATCATTGTAGGAATTGGTTAAGGTGAAGAAGTGCACACATGCACTCAGGGCATGGCCACTTTATTTATGTACTCTTCTCATGTACATGTTTTTTCTCCTATGTCCTTTTCTCTTCCCTGAACCACAGCCTACCATAGAACAGTTTCATTTGGTACATCATGCAGTACTGATATTAAAGACCTCTAAACCATTTTCTGAACCCTGTCATGAGCTCTGAACTGCACTAGCTGCTGTCCTTACAGGCTAAAGAAGTCATCACATCTCAACATATCAATGTGTCACCATATCAATGCAAACCAGATATTTAGATTATTCTGGTTTGTTTATCTGAGTTTTTAACTCAATTGCTTAATCACCTGTGAGTCATGGCCAATTAGTTACTATTTTCCCCCATCCTTTTGTCTGCCTTCATCTCCAGCTATATACATTTGTTTTATCTTAACTTTTTGTAGGTCTTAATGCAGAAAAACATTCATACTGAGGGCAGCACGTAGATGATTGCTTAACTTTAAGCACTGTGTTTAGTGCTTACGAAAGTCAACGGAATGTGCTTAAAATTACATGTGTGCATAGGTCTCAATAATATTGATAATAATAAAGAATTAAACCTTTTTAACTTGCTAGTATTGACCAGGGTGAAAGCATAAATTTAAGTGTAGAGGGATTATCTTTTGGTATGTATTAGGCCAGAGCTCAGGGCAACAGGAGCGCCTGGATCTTCTAGGAGCTGCCACAATACAATTAATCATCAGAAATGACAACTGCACTTCTACAGCGCCTTTGAAGACTCTTGTAGAATGTTTTAAGATCTCATCTTTAAACTGTATCACCATCTGGCTAAAAGAAAGTTCTTTACTGTAGCTGACAACAATAGAGCCGATGACTTTTTAAAATGAGAAGTGGTATAACATGTTGAGAAGATGCGTAGTTGGCCTAAACTAGTGTAGTTTCATTTACTTCAGTAGCAATATGCAATTTACGTTGGTGTGGATTAGGCCTGTTTATTGCACTGCTTCTACCATATTTCTCAATATATTTTCAGTTTTGATGGCACTGATACCAAATTTAGATTCTGTTGAAGCCTTTTTTCTATGCAGCATCTTTCATGTCTTCTTTAGCAAATGGAGTTACGAATACTTCAAAAAGTAAATAAAAGCAAAAGTTTTCACAGGCAAAACTCCAGCTGAAGATTGAGCTGAAAAGAGCAATGAAGAGCAAACTTGTGACTGCAATCATTTAACATTTATAGTTTTGTGAAGGCACTTACACCTTTGCTTCCCATTAATGTGAAAAACAAGTGAATGACTGGCTGAACACGTTCATTCTGGACTGGGAGCTGAGCCAAAAAAGGTACGAGTCCTCTGGTATGATAGCTGCAGTCAGCAGCTGTACCATTAGAGACAAACGTATCAAGGAAGAAAACCATACACGAGGTGACGTGATGCGTGTGTTTTGTGATCATGCACTTTCCGTATAACCAACAGAGCAGAGCAAATATTCATTCCACATGTTACACAGCATCTCCCTTTCCCTTTACCTCTCACATCCCTAATGAGCTGTACTGGGCATCTCACAAATGGATGCACTGTTCAGCCACAGCAATAACACTCCTGGATCATTAGACTGGGACTGATAACACAGTTTATGGCTAGAAAGAATAGGTTCTGTTGGTCATATTTCCTTTAAGAATGTTTCCCTTAAACATTATGGTCTTTATTAAAAAAAAGGGGATATGAAGAAAACTGCATGGAACAAATAATATGCCATTGTGAGTGAATTCAGTATTTGGGGTGTTTTTCCATTTCATGGTGGTTCTAAAATGCTATGAATCCATATGCTAGTTGCTGTACCTCAAGCAGCTATGTCAAATTTCAGTTGAAAATATGTAAGGATGTGAATTTCTACAGCATTGTGAAAATGTCTTTGGTCCTAACCATGCACCTCTTGACAGTTTTTGCTTCTGACTGTGCTGTGAAGGTCTTCATGCGGACCTTCAACCACCCCAATACCTACAGGAGGGACAACACAGCAAGGCATAGTCAGTCCTGGAGGTTCTTGGAGTGCATCAACTTCCTCATCCAAGTGATAGAGCGGTCAATGAAGAGAAGTGCTCACTTGATCTCATACTCACCAACAAGGAGGGGCTCACTGAGGATGGGAAGTTGAAAGGCGGCCTTGGCTGCAGTGACAATGAGATGGTGGAGTTTGGGATCCTAAAGGGAAGGAGGAGGGTAAAAAGCAAGCTCACACCCCTGGACTTCAGGAGAGCAGAGTTTGGCATCTTCAATGATCTGGTTGGTAGAGTCCCATGGGATGAAGCCCTGGAGGGAAGAGGGACCCAAGAAAGGTGGTTAATATTCAAGCATCACCTCCTCCAAACTCAAGAGCGGTCCATCACAATGAGGAGGAAGTCAGGCAAAATGCCAGGAGGCCTCCACAGATGAACAGGGAGCTCCTGGCCAAACTCAGACACAAAAAATAAGCATACAGAGGGAGGAAGCAAGGACGGGTAACCTGAGAGGAATACAGATACATTGTCAGAGCATCTAGGGGTGAAGTTAAGAAAGCTAAAGCCCAACTAGAATTGAATCTGGCTAGGAATGCCAAAGACAAGAAGGGCTTCTATGGGTACATAGGTAACAAAAGGAAGGCTAGAGAAAATGTGGGCCCATTGCTCAATGAGTTGGGTGACCTAGTTACACAGGACATGGAAAAGGCTGTAAGAATGCCGCCTTCACCTCAGTCTTTACTAGCAAGGCCATCCTTCAGAAATCCCAGGTCCCAGAGACCAGGGGAAGTCTGGAGCAAGGAAGACATAGTGTTGGTGGACAAGGATCAGGTTAGAGAATACTTAAACAGACTGGACATACACAAGTCCATGGGCCCTGATGGAATGCACCCACAACTGCTAGAGGAGCTGGCTGGTGTCATTGCAAGGCCACTCTCAATTATCTTCAAATGATCATGGCGACTGGGAGAAGTACCTGAAGACTAGAGGAAAAAAAATGTCAGTCCTATCTTCAAGAAGGGCAGGAGGAAGGACCCAGGCCAGTCAGCCTCACTTCAATCCTTGGAAGGTGATGGAGCAGCTAATCCTAGAAACCATTTCCAGGCACATGAAGGATCAGAAAGTCATCAGGAGTAGTCAACATGGCTTCACCAAGGGGAAGTCGTGCTTGACCAACTTGATAAACTTCTATGGTGAAATGACTGGCTTGGTAGATGAGGAGAAAGAAGTGGTTATTGTCTACTTGGACTTCAGGAAGGCTTTTAACACTGACTCCCCTAAGATCCTCATAGAGGAGCTGATGAAGCATGGGCTGGATGAGCAAACAGTGAGGTGGATTGAAAAGTTGCTGAAGAGCCGTGTCCAGAGGGTGGTGATCAGTGGAACGAAGACTAGTGGTAGGCCAGTCACTAGTGGTATACACCAGGGGTGAAGACTGGGTCAATGCTATGAAACATCCTCATTCATGATCTGGATGATGGGGCAGAGCACACCCTCAGCAACTTTGCTGATGACACAAAACTGGGAGGAGTCGCTGATACAGCAGATGGTTGTGCTGCCATCCAGAGGGGCCTCGACAGGCTGGAGAAATGGGCTAACAGAAATCTCAAGCATTTCAGCAAGGAGAAGTACAAAGCCCTGTGCCTGGGGAGGAGTAACCCCAGGCACTGGTACTGAGGGACTGACCAGCTGGAAGGCAGCTTTGCTGTGAGGGTGACCAAGCACTGGCCCAGAGAGGCTGTGGAGTCTCCATCGTTGGAGGTATTCAAAAGCCATCTGGACATCGTCCCAGGCAGCCTGCTCTAGGTGGCCCTGCTTGAACAGGGGGGGTTGGACCAGATGACCTCCAGAGGTCCCTTCCAACCTTTAGCAGTCTCTGATTCTGTGATTCCTTTGGTATGATGTGAAGCTTTTGGTCAATGTGTTGTGACAGTTATTTTTTCACCCTTAGTGTCTATGTAGTACATTTGGGTATGATTAATTTTGGATTCTGCTATTTCCATTTCAACCATATTCTATATATTCATTACTGTGATTCTAAATGTGAAACAGGCCACAGAAAAAAATAACCTTCTGCCTTTTCAACAAATTAAAACAAACCATTTGATGAGTCAGTAATTTATACTGTTTACCTCCTTTTATGTCAACAAAACTGCGATCTGGAACAACACATAATCATAATGATTATAGACATAATGAGCTGATTTATTACGTACTCACCACATGGTATTCTGGTGCATATTCAACTGTAATGATGTCAAACAATACGACTGGAAAGCCTATCTGCTCAGACAACCACTGCCTACCGTGAACAATAAATTAAGCTAATGTGGTATCAGACACATGGGGTCTCTGGATTCAGAGCCCTGTCTTTACTTCAATTATATTGACTGTATGTATCAAAAGTCTTTGGTATTTTTAGAATTTCAGGAAAAAAGAAAATCAGCCAGGCATCTTTTTAAGGAGTGGTTGTGAGTGCTGAGGTAAATGTAAATATAAATGAAATACTCTCCCAATACAGTTCTGTGATGTGGGACCACTCTACAGCTTGTACATTTGCACTGAGTTTAAGAACTTGTTCGTTCCAATTGTGAGTCTAGTTCTGCCTACTTTCTTGGCTGTGTAAAGTGTTATTCCAGAGGGGAATGTCCTTTGGCAGGGCTACCGCAGCTACTTTCATACTTTCACACTTTCACATTTTGTCGCACAAGACGGGAACTTCTCCTCATGCATACCAAAAGAATCATTCCCTGGACCACTACCAAGGCTGTTTATGGCTCACAGTCGCCTTCCCTACAACACGGATTTTTATGCTGATTCACACAACAGGCGAGATGAAAAGCGGATGTAATAGGTGCTGCGAGGTGAGTAGATAAATGATGGATAGGTGTAAGCATGGAGAATAAGTACCATGAATAGCAGAGAGTGGAGATGAAAAGAAAAGAACTGAAGAGGAGCAAAGGCTCTTGCTTAAATATAAATAATATAATTTTCAGCTTTTCACGGCATCATAATAAAACCAAGAATAACTACATATACCATAGGTCAGTCTAGAACCAGGTGCCCAAAAAGATAAAAAAAATCTGGAATGAAGTCACCTGTCAATATGATCTCTAAACACATCAGTACTGCATTGGAACAGAAAGCCTTACATTCATTCCAGGCAGCTGATAAAATAAAAAATCAGGTGTTTCTGTTTCCTGCATGTATTCACTAATTTTCATCAGAATCCTACCGACATATGGTCTCAAGTGTCCGTGATGCAACTGTGCATTGTGAAGCAACATTCCTGGTTATCATCTTTAAATTTGACTGTGCACCCATTATTCCTGAATTCTATATAAAAGAATCTGATTTACTTTCTCTTGACCATTCTTCGTGTTGTTGTATCTATCATCATCATCTATCTATCAGTCATCTATCTATTATGTTGTTTTATCTAAAATAAGGAAGTCAAGTCTTTCTAGTTTGTTGTCCTTTTCATGCATCTATTACATCTCTTGCCCAGCCATGGGTCTAATAACATTACTGGTATCAGAAGGAGGTAATAACTGCTCTATTTATCCAAATAAATAGAAATAAAATCTTTGGCTAAAAAAGCTTAGTTGTAGCTCAGTTGTGCTCAGTGTAGCTGTTTCTAGAAGCTGAGCTTGATCTTTTCAAAAAGCTTGTTTTGCCTGTTTTGCTCCATTTCTTACCGCAGAAGTAACTATCTCCACTTGATCAAATCAACTGATTTTACAGTTCCTCAATTTAAAGCAGGCCAGGCCCTGTCTTTGTTTCTCAGGATTATTTTCCATTTAAGCTTTCATGCATGCTGTAAACAGCTCAGCCCATTCACACCGGACACCCTCATCTACAGGCTCAGCCAGCCCCGTTCAGAGGGCTGCCCAAATGGCCGTGCTGCACCTTCCTCATGGGGTCCTCCAGAACAGGGTTCACCACGGAGCTCACACTGGCTTCGTTTCATTCAAATGGACGAAGTTTGTCTGGGAGTTTCTCCCTCCCTCTTTGTCCTTGTAACTCTTCCTGCTAGGCTGATTTTTCACTGTTCCTTGGTTACTGCCCCTTCCTTGCTACAGGAACCATCCAAACTGTGTCACTAACACTAAGGACATCACTCATTCAAGCCAGGACTGAACCGATCCATCTGGGATATGTACAGGGCCCACTCTAGACGATTTCAGCATTTTTATGACCTGTGAACCTATGGAAAGCATTTTGAGATGGGCTTTCTGCAGTATAGGCCGTCATTGTTTCCCATGCAGGTTCTACCAAAAAACATGTCCATTTTTGCTGTTGGTGAATAGCATTAGGAGTAGCAGCACCATTATCACAAGATGCTTTGCCTGCATGTTCTTTAAAGATGTTTTTTCCTCTGGAGTTTGGGACATCCCTCCAGAACATGAGCTAGGCAAGGTTCAGTGATTCATGGGTAGATTTGGAAGATACCTGTCTCACAGTTGCAGAGCAAGAAGACATTTTCCTGTCATTTCTAAGGAAATGTATGGATACCAAAAATTGTCTTTGAGTTCAACACAACTGACACTGAATTTTCTAGGTGATTTCTTACTGATTTCAGTGGACAAGGCAAAAATAATGAAATAAGTCACAGATGGCAGATGAACAAATGTTTTACTGTCCTTCTGAAGCCAACATCTCTTAAAATAATTTCAGAAGAGCTTCATCGTGTCCTTGAGCTAAAAAAAATCTTCAGACTCCTGTTAACCAGGGAAAAGGCACGGGGAGAAATAGCTGAAAGTAATTCTAATTATTTTATATTATCTTGCCTACGGATAACATATTTGGATGGTGTTCAGCACGGAAAATAAGAAGTCATTTTTGCGTCTACATCTAATGGGAATTTAATGTCACTTTGCTTTATGACACAAGCTTTGATTAATTAGCAGCATTCTGAACTCAGAAACTGATGGTCTGTGAATTTAGCTGAACTCTAGAAGGCTGTTAATTTAAAAAACACTAAGACTTGTTATTTCTTCTTTTTGGTATATTCCTCCAGAATTCACTGTCAAGAAAATACACTCAACAGGTATACATTACCAGTAGTAACAACCACACAACCTTGGTTTTGACCACATGTGCTAGACTTCACATCGCTACACAGAGCTAAGGAGCCCTCACGCTCAGTGTCACTTTGGGACTTGCAATCTTTGTTATCTAAGAATGTATTGGATAAGTAGCATTAGGAATGAGTGAATGAATGAATGAACATGCATTTGGGCCAATCTGCAAAGCCAAACTGCAATCCAGCAGTGTGCCTTCCTACACCTCCTAGGACTGGGACCACTTGTATGCTAGGTGTGACGTTTGACGTGTACTGTGGAATTCTTCCTTTCCATGAAAGTTCAGTTTAAATACTGCTGTGACAAGATTGGGGGAACAAGAAAAGAGAAAGCAAGGCACTTCTCTCTAATATTCAAGACATGTCAAAACTTTCAAGACAAGTCAAAATGAGATGCTCAGAGTAGCATCCCCCTTTTATCCCACGTCAGGGCTAAATTACAAAACATCCCACTTCCATAGGCCAGCTTTAAGTAACGCCTCCTCTTCCAACTCTGTCCCAACCTGTCATTCGCCCGCCTGAGTCCAGTCGCCTCCTCTGTGCTTTCCCTCTAGAATTGTTATAATATGAGGCATCTTCTACTACGGAAGATGTTCTAACCTCTTCTTTTGAAGACAGTATTGAAGCTTTTCTCAACAGATGTTAATCTTCTCACCTGGCCATGAATGCAAATGCACTTTACAGTGTAGCTTACTAGATAAAGCTGTTGTAAGAATCATAAAATCTCTCTCCTTCAGACAGCAGAGGTAAGACAGTTTTCTTGCTGAAGGTCAGTTGAGCATTTCAGGCATATTTCTGGTAACCGCACAAGAAGAAAAAGCATTTTACTTTCAGCTCCGTGAGATAAAGTCAGGCACTATATCTGACCAAAAGACTTCATTTTTTTTGCCCATGGCAATAAATATTAATTCTTATGATGTACCTGACAAAAAAAAAAAACAAACACCATGTGTGAATTTAGTTATATTTATTTCAGGAAGCATAGTAGAGATTAGCGAAGAATGATTCCTGCAATTGTGCTTAGGTACTAATAGTGGTGAGAACTCCCCAAATTCCAGAAAAAGATGACATCTTAGAGAATACACAAGCCTGGATCTACTTTTCATTTACTCCCTTACAATTGTTATTTTCCATTCTTCTTGAATATTTAGTACTACTATGTGTAGCTAAGGACTGTTAAGATCAATCCTGAGTGTGTAGCCAAAGGCATTAAATAGCACTTGCCAACAACATCAGCAACACTGAACCACCAGCACATTAAGAGCAAAACCAAACCAAAACGAATCCCTCCAAGCCCCCCAAAAAACAAAACTGTAAAATAGAAACAAATGACCTAGATGGCTATTGGAGAGGTTGAATATTTTAGAACAAATTTGTTAAGGATGCACTCATGGGCCTCACTACAGTCTACAAATTAGTCACCAGAACATTCCCAATTGGCACAGAAATGTGAGTGTTTTGGAGCTGGAGGACTCTGAATGTCTCATTGTGCATTTGGGTACGAACCTTTTCTAGGCTAAAAAATGACTAAGCCTGGCTCAAGTGCTTTGTGAAAGAATTTATTTTTTTTACAAATATGAGAAAGACAGAAATGGTTCAGTAGTTGGGGCACTGGATTCTGACATTATTTTATATCCATTTGAGCGTGACCACAGATCTCCTTCATGATGTTAGTAAAACCCTTAGGGCCTCGGTTCTCTTTACTTTACAGGACAGTTGTGCCATAAGCACAAGGCAGGTGCTCAAGAATGACAGAATTGGGAGCTATTGGGAGCAAAGGAGATCGCTTTCTGTAAAACAGGGCTGCTGGGTTTGAGAGGTTTTTTTCTTCTTTGCCAAGCTTGTAGTGGAGTAGGATGTACCTGAGTACTGTGAACACCAGAGCTGACAGAGAGGACTCAGTCTAGGTTTGCTTTTTCAAAACTAGTATTTTGTGTGAAACAACAGGCAGAAAAACCAGTGGTAGCAACATCATCAGTCTACTGTTTACAAAATTTGGAGGTTTGATATTTGGGATTAGAAACTATCTGAAATGTGCTTCATATACAAAATGGTACCTTTTTAAATGGATAGGAAGGTTTGACAGATTCTCTTGGGCTTTAACATTGCTGCCCACCAGGCACACGGGGGAGAAGCCAGCCAGCTCAGGCCGTGAACCTCATGCATCTCTGTCCCACCAGAGCAACTTCTTTTTCCCCATTTTCCCTGTGAAAGTTGACCATCTCCCTACCTGTGATGCTTGTTCACCCAGCTTTCTCTGAACATGGTCCTAAGGTGCTAATATCCACTGTCTCCCAGGAGATAGAAACGTTAAAAGCAAAGTACTACAAGAGTGGTGTAGTTTGGGGTTTATGTTGGGAAAATCTTTTTCAGATTCCCATAACAGCAGCCCTGTTGGCAGCTTTATGCCTTGGGGATTTGCAAAGGGAAATCACCCATTTGCTCAGACAGCAGAACAAGCATGGCAAAATCTTTCCTGCTGTGCCCTGAAGAAGCAGATGCTGAGTATTAAGGGTTACATATTAACACCATGTTCCCTTGTCAAACAGCACAGAACTGTTTCCCAGCTGGCAAAACCCTCTGGGCAGCCCAGTGGCTTTCCCCCAATCCAGTTGCCAATTCTTCCCGGTCTCCTACCTCTAAAATGGCCACAAAATCCTCTCTTTACTCTGACCCTGCTATTAAACACACAGACAGGTCTCGCCCTTATGAGTCTCCACCGGATCACATTTCCCCATGCTCCCATTGGGAATGACCTCAGCCCTCATATGATGGCAGCTTTCGCCCTCCTGCCTTTTCCCTATTTGTGCTAAATGCTTATGAGTCAGCTGCCACTTTTTCTCTGCTGTGATGGCATCCTGATGGGATAACTCCAAAATCAGATGCCTGGGACTAGTCCTACCTTCCTGCTCGTCATCAGATTCACCTGGTGCGAGATCCTGGATGTCGTCACTGAATAGGATGCCAAAGTAGCGAGAGAATAAGGCAAATAAAAATCCTCTTTCCTCTACTGCTTCCATGTCATAGATGAAAAACTGCAAAGGTCTCAGCCATTATGGCCAATGCTTTCTGTGGTTATATACACAAACAAACATAGAGATATTTATATAACCTTCTAGGCTAAGGTTTTGCATGCCTAACTCCTAATGCTGTATGACAGCTTGCTTCAAATGAGCTGAATCTCCCAATTTTTTTTAATGCTCAGTCCCCCAGATATAACCATGTTGGGTTTAAATGAGAGAATTGCGCCCATCTTTCCTGCCAGAGTGCTCTGAGCCAGCATCTTGATCGAAGTGAGGCCAACCAGTAATGCTGTAAGAAGCAATCATTATTAGTAAACTGAAATCAATGAATCTCTGGCAATTTATAATGGACAAGAATCTGCCTTTAGCAATAGAGAAAGCCGTAAAGCTGATCTGAATGGTCTGGTAAGACGCAGCAATCCTCAGCAGTCGTAAAGCTGTCATAACGGGCTAAAGCTGAAAGCTCTGGGTTAAGTGGGCATCCTGGGGATGCATAGGGCAGCGCTGCCAGATACAGTGGCTCCCTGGTTGCTGCAAAAAGCCCTGGAAGATGAAGCAGGTGGCTGCGACTTCAAGTAGTCATGAAACTGCCCCTCCTTTTGCTGGGTATTGAGAGCTGTAAAGAGCAGCAGAATGAGGTAGTGACATGAACCAGGATGGATCCTAGGAAGACACATGGAAGTCCAGCCAGAAAAAAAGATTTCTGAGTTTTCAAAAACAACTGTAAATTTTAACTCTCTCCTGGTGTTGCCTCTTTGGAATACATGAGAGAGAGCATGTTTCTTACTTCCAGCAAAACGGTGTGTTTTTATGTCATGGGATAACAAACATTTTAAATTTATAGGGGTCTTTTTATATCAGCTCTTTGCCTAAGTATAAATCACTTTTACTCATTACAGGGGAAAAAAAGCATAAATATGACTTGACATTCTTATCACCTACTCAGTTCCCAACCAAAAGATTTACTGCATTGCTCTCTGGGAAATATTCTTGTAGTTAAGGGACTCATATAGAAAAACTCAGCTGTGAGGTAACCTTATATATATGTAAGTCAAACTATAGTCATCTCCATAAACCTGTAGTATATTAACTACTGGATGGATAAGACTCTGCTGTTGTTCACTTGACTTTGACATAAGTACTATACAACCCGCATTCTCCACAGAACATCATGCTGTTTGAGGGGCTCATGGCCATTTAAATTTACTAATTAAATTTACTTATTATTCAAAACAGAATCTTTTAAGGCAGTGAATTCTTTGCTGAGATAGTATCTTCAGTGTAATTGAAAAATTGATTTGTATTTGGTAAATGTTATTTGCAGCTGTAGTCATTGCAGATTTTCTCTAATTCCTTTTAACCTGCATGTATATGCAGAAGTACCCTGCTCCCAGGAGACACCAATACCCTGTTTCAGGAGTCACCACAGAGATTTTTTCCACTGGGATGTCCCCAGTTTTGTAAGAGTATGTGATTACTTCACATTATTCCTGCTCTTCTTTGGAACAGGTCACATTGCTCATTGCAAAAGCAGCCTGTGAACTCTCTTCAGCGTAGGAAATTTGGTTGTGACTAGTCTTTAAGTGGGTTGTGCTAATGGACGCAAAGGCAGCAGCCTGTAAGAGACGGTGTACAGCCATTTTGACAATACAGTCGGTAATAAAGCCTCATCCTTTGCAGGTCCTCTGGAAGAAACTCTGCCCCTGTGTGACTTCTTTTGAGCTCAGAACAGCATCAACCTTTAGCACAGACAAAGATAAACAGTAACTTTAGCAATTGAAGACAGTCAGCATTGGCAAATCTTTTTAAGTAAGTCTTAACAGGATTAATTTCCGCAAAGATGAATGAGTTTGCTATTGATACTAATGGCAGTAGGATTATGTCCCTGTACACATTAACAATTGCCTATTATGCATACACATACAAAGAATTCATACTGTCAAGAGGAAAAAATGTTAAAAATCCATTGATCTTAGCTGAAGAGCAGTATGAACCACTCACACATGGAGAAAACTTACTTCTGAATCTGGTCATGTGACTCAACCCTTCTTTTTTTTGAGCGAGCTGAATTATTTGCCCTAGCATAAATGGTGGACTGATGGGAGATTTTCTAAATGAGCCCTGGACATCCTCGTCGAGAGATTGAAAGTTACTTCTTCCTGTGACCCGTCCTTCCTGACAGGAATTGCCATCCCTAGGTCTGAGGGAGCAAAGTATCCAATGCTTAAAGCCATCTTTATTGTGATTTTAATAAAAATTTCCAAAGCCTCAAGGATTCAAGGAGACATTTCTTTGTGTTGACTTCATTCTGCGTACAGTAATCTGCAGCACAGGAGTGGAACAGACAGATGGGGAGGTGGAAAAAAATAGAGGAGAAGTTAATTCTTGCTTTACCTGTACCAGGAAAAGCCACAAGTCCATTTATGAGCTCCTTGCAAACATTTGTTGGGACTCCACATTGGATCATGCTAGGAGTCCTTGTGCAATTGTTAACGTGGCTCTTTTCTGTTAGTGATAACAAGTCTGTGGCACGAACTTCTTAATTCATTCCTGTCAGACTTAGACCTGCATTTGTCTATGCTAGTTTTAATGTAGCAAGTGTGACTATATTGCTTATCTTCGAACTCAGACGCTGTCTTGAATGCTGGGGTTTTTCTCACTCTTTCCTGGTTCCCTTTTCTCCTCCTGCATTGATTCTCTGTATTTACTTCTCGTTATGCTAAGTAGCTGTGTGTGAAGTGGATAGTGAATTTATCATCATTGCAGAATACTTCCAAGGAAGTCTTGGGTTGTTAAGATTTCTGTCAAAGTTCACAGTGCAACCTATGCCTTTTGCAGAAGATCTTCTCCCCAGGATGCTATGCAAGGTTTTGAACATAGAGTCCTTTGCTGTCCCTTCCTTTCTCAGCCTAGGTTTACCTTTATCCCAGTGTATTCTCATCAGATGATTTTGACAAGCCTTTTGATGCACAAGCAATCATCACTGTCACAGCAAGATGGTGCTGACAAGAACTTCCTATTTTGCCTGCTTTCTCAGGAGCACGGTCTTCTGAAGCACCTGAACCAACACATAAGCAGAGCACGTCCTGTACTTTCCTTTAGCCACTGGTGACTCTTCAGCATCACTGCCCATGAGCTTGCACACATCCACAACCAGCTAAATAATTCAATGGCTGCTGAGGGATATATTGGAAAAATTCAACTAGTCTTCTAAAAAGTGTATATTAATGAAGTGTGTCTATTTATGAAACTGCTTTAATAGGCAGCAGGAGAGTTGTTGAGAATTCTGCCAAGGGCAACGGGTGCAATTTATACTGCTAACAGAGGATATCACTCACAACTAGAAGAATAAATTGGATATCACCAATGCACTGAATGGCTCTCTTGAAATAGGGGTGGGGAATAGAATAAAAAATATCTCGATAGCATTAAAGAATCCATCAAAGAGTTTGAGGCTTTTTATTAAAAACTGTAATCAAAGCTGGATCCCATTGTGCTCTCACTCTAGCTTAATGGTTGGCCATGCCTCTGATCTCAGTGGCATTGCTAAGAAGCGGCTCTGAGCACAGTCAAAGGCAAATTCTTTTTAGTCTCATTTACTTAAGTTAAGAGAAAAGTGGACTGAAGAGAAAAACGTATTTATTTACCAAGATTGATGAGAAGAGGCTGGAGAAATGAAAGTAATATTCCCTGCTGAGTTCATTTGTATTGTACAACTGCACGGATTAACCAAACCATCTCCAGAGGCAGTCCCCTCCACATCATGGATATGAGACATTGCAGTGGCAGGGCACAGGGGAATTTGCACGCTATGTGCTTGCCCATTTGCCCCGTGCTGCTGTATGACCTCCATTAAGGGGCACCACAGGGTTGATCAGGACTTCTGTTAGATGACAAGGGTCTCAAATTAAATACCCTTTACTCTTGGGTACGTACAACTGTGTCAAGTCAGTACCCCCCGGCTGGGTTTCCTCAGCAAAGCCAGCCTCTCTCAGAAAGACTTGGTTTCTCCCTCAGTTTGGAAGGCTTCTCCCTCAGGATGCACACAGCCCCCACAAACAACATCTTGCTCTCCAAAACTGGGAGCCTGGGAGCCTTCTCCCTGCTTGGTCATGACTCTCACAGGCTGCAGGTGTGTTCTGGGTGGTCCTGCCATTTCTGCCCCTCCAGGCCTGGGTGCACCTCTGCATCTTGTGCACAGGTATGAAAATGCTCCTCCTGTTGCAGGGTACCGGGGTGGGCCTGCCACAGCTCTGTACCCCAGAGTGACTCGGCCACTTTGCTTTGCAGCTGTTCTAACTCCTAGACATCAGTTCTGAGGACATGCTTCTGCTCATTTCTGGTTTAAAACATTTGGACCTGGTTTTCTACTGGATGAAGGCAGAGCCAGGAACAGGTCCTGGGGCTAGACATTTCACGCAGTGCCTTGAGTCACACTGTACCTCATTTTTCAAAGAAAATGGCACAGCTGACCTAAACTCAGTCAGAGTGACTGTGAAGGATTTGGCACCTTTAACACTACAGACTGAGATGTCTCTGACATTAGGGATGCTCCTACAAGATAAATGAGTCTTTATAGAATTAGGCTAGATATACTGCCCTTTGAAACATTGGCCAAAGTTGAAGTTCAAATTTTTTTTTAAGTTTTTTAACTGCTTGGCACAGGTTAGCTTTGTGTAAGGGAAGAGTATTCAAGGGAAAAGAAGATGCAAGAAGATGCATCCCATGCTAGGGAGAGAGAAGACAAAATCAGCTCCTTCTCTGAAACTCACTGGGTGTTTTGTAGTATTCCAGAAGAGTAGAACTGAGTCTCTAATAAAAAACCTCAGCACCCCACCCTCTGAAAAAACCCCATCCATTAGAAATTTCTCACAACAGCATTAGAGCACATACAGTTTTCAAATTTTTAAGCTACTGGACAATACTGAGCATCCCGACATGTTCCTAGCGAGGCCTCCTCTACACAGTCAATTATTTCTTTTGAGAAAGTGTCATATCTGTATGTGGGAAAGTAAGTTGGAAACATTTACATGGGCAGTTCTGTCAAAGAACCTCTTGCATGTGCTGAGCCTTGCTGTGCCAGATTTAACTTACTGACTCTTCAGAAGTTAAAGAAAATTGTGAAGTCAATGGAGACATATGAGTTAATTTCAAGTCTCTCATACAAAAGAGATGTAGCGTGTTTATAGAGTAATCAACATGTTGCTTTTCCGTATAAGTCAGCAGTGTGTGGATTTTTTTCTTGTGCTGCATGTGCTGTTTACTGACTCGTTTTAATCGTGTTTCCACAGAGGATAGCAGTATGCTTGCTTTCCATAACGACTGAGCTCAGACTTAGCCCAGTCTTCTCCAGGACTTTTCCCTGCCTGTACGATGCAGGAGCAAGGAGAGCCATTTTGGACACATAAAATAAAGGTGCAGAGGGAATTCAACAGGGAAAAGAGGCAGTTACCTGAGATGGTTTTCTCCTTTTATATGGATTTTCTGATCCTCTTGCAACCCACAGGACTCATACAATACAGGGCATGCAGCTGGACTATGTCTTTTTTTGAGAATTAATGTTGATCTAGCAAAGTTCAAGCTCCTAGGGGGTTGAGGGGGCATGCTGATGTAACCTGCTAGACAAGAACCGCTTCCAGAACGTTGTGTTTTCATGTATTTCATGCTTTTATCAGAGCTGGCTAGCACTATCCCAAGCAATTCCTGTGCGTGGCTGGCTGGCAGGTAGGGTGCTGCAGGTCCATGCCCAATAGCACTTTGCATGCAGTCATCCTGTTGTGGATGATACGAGAATTTACAAAATTTGATGGAGTTTGCTCTGTGACATTTGGCCTTATCCTTCAACAGGGGGGCCACAGACACAGTCTTTGCTTGGGGGCTGCCAGAAGGACATGCGGGAGTGTAGTTTCAGGGCCGTTTGCACTGGCCACAGTCCTGCCTGCCTCCTCCCCCACAGCTGCACACTCCTGACCTCTCCCCTGACCACCATAAACACTCACTTTCCTCCACCATGAGCTGGACCAGAGGGCTAATCCAGGCAAAAACTATCACTCTCCCAATTATTAATTTTAGCTATACCAGCTCTCCATCTCACCACCTCAAGTGTGTAGGAACCCCACCACCACCTCAAGTGAAGGGTGGGAAGAGGAATGAAACCCCCAGATCATAACTTGGCCTAAGCTGTGGTGGAACTGTACCTGAGTCACGGATAAGGACCCAGTGTTTCTCTACCACTTCTCTTTTCAACACTGATGTGAAAACCAATTGTTTCTCAGTTCTGCTTCAGAAAAAAGAAGTGGGCCTTTCAGTTTCTATAAATAAAAACATGCCCTTCTTACAATAAGACATCATACTCCAATGTTTAATTCAAAAGGAAGGGTGGCTTTTTCAAGGTTCAAAAGATTAAAGAAGGGTTTTCATGGATTTCACCACATAGTCGTTACTATTGAAGCAGGGAACTTATAAAAACCAGTGGCCCTAGAAAAACAGATTGTCCTGGAGAGGCCAAGTGGTCCCATACAAGAAAATAACTTGTGACAGATACTGTAAACTCATTTGGCATACAATGTTCCTTATTCCATATTTGCACAAGGCTTTATCAACGAAACCTCATTCTTTGTTGCCACATAGGTAATACCACAATGTGTCACAGAGCAGCTGAACAGGCAAAATGAGAAGGTTTCCTGCAGAGACCAGGCAGATGGCTTCAGGGCCCTGCCTACTTTTCTTCGGACTGTCACAGAAAGGAAAGTGTCTTTACAGGATTCACCAAAACTTTTCCAGCTGAGAACTTCAAGTGGGTCTAGCATCCCTGCAGGACAGCTTGATAGCTTGAAGATACCATTCAAATTTTACCCACTAAAGTGAAAGCTTTCAGATTCTTCCCCTGAGAGGAACTTCAGGTGATGCCTGCTTGGCAGCCCTCTAGAAGTTAACCTTAGAAGCCCTAAAATCTCCAATTCCACAAGCAGTACATCTGTCAAGCACGCCCACTATTCACTGCTGTGCTACTCCAGCTGAATTCCAAAGCAGCTCTGTAAATGGTGCAAAATCTGACTAATGAAGTGCTAAATCAAGCCCAGCAAGTGGAAGGATTCAATTCTTTTTTAGTTCAAAGCTTTTGCAATTAAAGATAATTACGATCCAACATTTATACTGCTTCTGTTTCAGTTTTCCTGCAGATGAGATTTGGGTTTTGCACACATAATACTGTTTAGTTTCAGTAAATATTTCAGTAATAGTATAAGTGCTCTATTATCATGTAGTAAAAATCTGTTGCTACATTTATTTACTAATAGCTCTGAACTGTTCAGAAATGGCCAAAAAAAAATAAAAGGCCCAGTCTGGAAATGCATGAATGGGTTTGCAAGAGCACTGTTTGCTTTTTCCCTGTAAGCTTCTATTGCTGCAGGGAAATTTGATTTATGAAGCCTTGAGTCCATGTCTGCTTCAGACTCTGGCCTGTTGCTTAATTTAGCAACAACGCATCGGCTGTGGATTGGCTGCCCTGGAGCAGCACAGTGGTTGGGCTCACTCTCGCTTTCCCTTGTGTAAGATCACTTTCTCTACAAGCTTGAACGTGTGATGTGTTGCATACAAATGGACAGGAAAAGGCAAAAGTCTGTTGTGAAAACTGTCTGGCTTTCTGGTACTTATCAACAATATTCAGCCTGTTGCCACTGAAATGATACTGCCTTACTCCTCCAGTCTTAGACCTTAAATCTCCCTTTAACCCTACTCTGTTTCTGCAAGTGTTTCCTCTCTAACCCCCTGTGCTTCTTGTTTGTGTTATTATTTTATAGCACCTTTATCCAAGAGGCTTTTATCTTGCAGACATTTTGGAGTAGAGACAGACCATCTGAACTCCATACTGTTCAGTTCAATAGACCAAAAGGAAGGTGATACGACAGCCTGTGTAAGTATCACATCATTAAACACACGTAGTGAGATGCAAGGGACTGTTATCTTACAAGTTCACATGCTGAGTGGCTGGAAGACAGAGGTGTATTAGGTAAAAAACAAGTTACAGAAGGCCTAAAGGGTTCAGCACCTAAACTTTAGCTTCATTTTTTCGAGAGCATCTCTCTGTGCTTTCAGAACATCAAGCAAAGTTCCTTCCTATTTTTACCTTCTAGCCCCTTAAGTGTATATTCTTTCTAACCCATGTCAGTTTAGGTCTGGAGTAGCTGCAGTCAGTCCTAGGAATCAAATGGGGGGTATGGTCCATTGTAAAAAATTGCATTTATCAGATGACAGAGAACAGAGATAAAGCAATTTTTAATGTCCTCTTCCAGTAAGTGCAGCGCTTACATCTCTTTAAAAGTTGCTGACCACTTTGGTTGGATTGACATTTTGGCCTGTTTGACTCTGCACCATCTACCCTTCTGGATATACATATTGTTCACATGGATGAAAGCTCTATTGGAGCTCCATAAGCAAAGCAG
The DNA here is from genome assembly GCA_013401315.1 of Balaeniceps rex. Taxonomy (NCBI): domain Eukaryota; kingdom Metazoa; phylum Chordata; class Aves; order Pelecaniformes; family Balaenicipitidae; genus Balaeniceps; species Balaeniceps rex. The sequence continues at coordinate 109,923 of VYZW01062820.1, forward strand.
AGGCATCCTACAGACATGGGGCAGTCCTTCTGTCAAGCATTAGGCTTATTCAAGCAAAGAAAAAGTCTCAAGAACCTGTTATAATGAAATCTTTCACAGAATCTAAATATAGACATTTCTGTCAGTTCCCTCATTAATAAATCACAAAGAAGAAAACACAATTGCTGTTTACACAGGAGTCAAATCAAATCACCTAACCTTTATTTAGCATTGGTTTCTGCTATGACTTTTTCCATAGTTGACCTTTTCTACTCCAAGAGAGATCTTTATAAAGAATAAGCAGGGATGGGGGGAAAAAAGAAATTAAATTATCTTGCTGAAGTGATAATTAAGCAAGACAAGGGCCATGAAAATAATGTCTTTTCATGCAGCTTGAAAAGGTCTGTGCATACTCAGTCGCCTCGGGCAACGGGACAAACTACATGATGCTCTGTCCCTCCTACAGCCCTTCCTGTCCCTGACATCAGCACGGCATTGTCATTAAAACTGTCATAAAGAAATAGACGGGGCTGATGGGCTGGCTGAGAGAAGCTGTGACAGCTGCTTCGTGTGTGTCACTGGGTTTTATCACTCCATTACAGGATAATAATAATGATTAGCCTTGTCTTGCTCTCAGAATGAAAAGAAGTATTTTTGATGAAAGGAAATAAAAACCTGGTTGGGGCATCACGGCAAGATTTCAAGAATCAACAGCATTCGTCAGCACAACCCTGAGTCATTATTCTAATCTGTGTTGCAATAACCCCCAGCTGGCAAATGTATGAAACATCCCCTGACCTGAATGGCTCATAGGTTAAAAGAAATGAGGGACATGGTGTGGAGGAGGAAGCCATTTTTGGGTATGTTAATGTGCAGTCCTAACTGAAATACATGCATACATATGTACATTTTGTATACAAATATAGGGCAAGCCAGTTTCTAACACTGCCTATCAGATAGCTCTTGCTTCCGGGACACTGCGCTAGCCTTTACACATGCCAGGTTGGTTGCCCGCTCAGCAGGGGAGGTGGCATCTCATGCAGGTTCTCTGAGCCATGTGGCAGGGACCAAGCTCTTCCTGTTACCTGTATGTGAAACCACAGTGTCCTAGGTTAGCTTCTCTGATTCAGTCTGTGGTGTTCATGATGTCCAAACTGCCAGCCTAACCAACTTCCCCATCAATTACCTCCGAGGTTGATCAGAAACGTCGGTGGAGTGTACCCAACCATTTCTCTGCAATAAAACCCTTCTTGCTTTAGTGGCCTTCTTCAAATTCCTCCTGTTGGCTTTTCCATCTGCTGGAATGCTTACAGGGAAGTATAGCTTCAGCATCCTTACAGTCACTCCTAACAATGCACCAAGGTACGTGTAAAACACTCGCTTGCCCTCTTTAATAAGGCAACCAAATAAGAGAGACTAAGTATCCCATTCATAATGTAACCTGTCACACAGCACCCATTGCCCTGGTTGGCACTGCCCTTCCTTGCACTGAGCTAACACACTGTTCAGAGCTAAGGTCTCTTCTCTCAAGAATTTTGCATCAGCTGTCAGTGAGCATCTGCCTTCTTCTATGAGAATTTCTCTGGTAACTTACACAGCATTTTTCACATTGTGCTAAACCATAAACAGAAATGCTGGACAAACTGATCTGCGTAAGGAAGCCAGGTAACTGCTGAACTACTCCACCAAAGTAAAACCACTATCTAAAGCTTTTTTTTTTTTTCAGCCCTGAAGTGACCTTCCCAAGCATATTTAGGGAACTATGTCCCTAGTTCTTTAACATACCAGCTCCAGTCTTTGCCACAGCACCCTGTTGCAGATGACTGGAGATTGTGCACTGCGGTTAGACATTGGTCTGTAAAATGGCAGGATCATGTATAAGTCAACCCCTAGTAGGTAGTCTACATAAGCCAAAACCCATTGCTTTGTTATTTCTTTTCTGCTAGTTATTTCCCTAGAGTAAATGTCTGTGTGACAGATCTAAATGCCTTCTTTCCAATAATACACCAACACAAGCTTTATTTTCTTACTAGTGGCCCTGGAGGGCCCTCATGGTGTGCGCAGAGTGGGCAGTGCATGAGGAAGAGAACTGCAGGAAAAGATAGGGTTTTTTTTCTGAGCTTAAAACATTAGAAAATGAGTCAAACGTTCTGGGTCAGTTGCAGACTATCTATTTGATGCTAAGTGTTTAACACAAGAGACATACACAGGGACGTAAATAAAGATTGCACAGATCATCTCAATTCTCGTATTTTCTGAGAGCTCAAAACTTCAGTCCTCGTGCTCATTAATATTGTGTTCTAAGCTTTCAAACAAATGTGAAATGTTCCAGATAGTTAAGTCTGGCAACCGCACATACTCGTAGCTATTCTCACAGTTCCCAGCATCCCTCTCTTCACTCTTCCACTTACAGAGGAAGTAGAGATCTGACTGCAAACACACCAATGCTAAATGACCTGAAAGTATATGCTGGTACACTGACACATAATTTGTGGCTCGTCTTGGGCCAGGGTCTGCCATCTTTGTTTAATTAGGGTGTGTCTTGCTCAGGAGATAGTCCAAATGTAATTAGGTTTTCTTCTGATTTAAGCATGGGGGAAACAGACTCATGTCTTTAATGGAGTATTCCTCTCCATGAAGATGAAAACTGAAGTTCTCAGCAAAGCAAGCACTTTAAGCCATGTCATGGGACCCTGGTTGCTGATAATTGTTCAAATCAGATTCTCAGCTTTCCTCACAGGGTACCAGTGTAGGCTATTCTTCCCACAACAATTATCTTTAAGCAAGCTTTATTTTTTCCTGCTTTCAGAATTTTGTTTCTTATTTCAGTGAGAATTTCCTTGGGCATGGAGCATTTTTCTTGCCTCATGAAATGTCAAGATTTCAGGAATCCTATCTGTTGCACATGCAACAAAACTATGGGCTTTTAAAGACAGAGGACTTTTTGGAACAAAACAAAGCCAGTAAAAATAGCTGACAGAAACACAGACAGCTTTCCCTTTAATCAAATGAGGCCCAAATCTGAGACTGCTCTATCATGGAAGAGACCCAGCTCTTCCTCTGTCAGATTAAAAAGGGACGAGGTTTGCTCTCCTCCTTTGCTATTTGGTAGTCGGTCTGTACTGCTCCTCAGCTGGAGCTCTGTCATGCTCTGTCAGCTAACTCTTCACTGACCACAGAGATCACAAGCAATACGGACTCTGGGTCCTGTGGTTGATCACTTGCCAGTATGTAGGCCATCTGAACTTCTAGCTCTTATCGTGCCTGATTCAAATCGGGTAGCAGTGATGACTGAACCACCTGGGGGGTTTTGGTCTTGGGACAACAGATATTGTCTCAGTATCTGCCGATGGAGTTTTTTTGCTTTTGTATAGTAAGTTATTGCTCTGGAAGAACTTTAATCTTTGTCTCCCAGACTCCTACACATATTCTAGGGTTGATAGGTCATATAATCCCCATATATAGGCCATAGCCAGAGAAGGCTACAGGACCGGCTCTGCTGAAGAGTTCATTTCCTAGCAAAGCTGACCCACTCCTTTCCAGCCAAGAGAGGACTGTGGGTGCGTTAAGCCACGAAGCAGGTCACTTGTGAGAAGGAGAAGATAACAACTTCAGAATATACTAGCAGTTCAAGATCCTAGAAAGCCCTGCCTGTGAGCCACATGATCAGCGTAGGATCTGACCGCACATTCCTAGCATCAGTGGAAGCAGAAGCAGTCATACCTCTGTGGGTGTGCAATGAAGTCAAATAGTTTGGGAGTAATCCAAAGATATCAAGTTAATTGCTTAGTGCTACGTCTGCGTGCTGTGCAGAGGATGGAAATGGCAATTTCATTAAGCTTTTTGTGCAAACAACACACCTCTTTGTCTTGCTTAGTTCTTAAATGTTACTCAAAATTTGTTGCCTTCTTCATAGTTCATTTGTATAAACTGAACTGTCATTTTGCAAAAGGAGCACTAGCTTCCATTTTACAATCATCAGCATTAATTGGCACATTCTGGTTTTATTCCTAACAAGACAAAATGTATGTGGTCCTCATAATTCGCCCTTCAGCTTACAAGTTAACAGCATGAAGTGCAAAAACATGATACTGTACAAGTTCCGGATTGTAACAGTCTTCATAAAGCGTCAGCAAAAAAATAACACAATATTCTGACCTATACTTACTTAAAAAATATAATTTGTGGTAGAAGTGCAGAACATTTTGCAACACAGTGACTTTTTAATACCCGCAGATAAATTCCTTTGGGTATGCTTTGAGAAGCATCATTTTTAACAGCCAGATTCTCCCACTGGCAGAGAAGGCAGATGGTTCTGTCACACAGAGACGTGGCAGAGGAGCCAGGCAGCAGAGGGACAGCCTGGACACTTGGACAGAGTCTGCTTGATTCAAGAGTGATGTAAACACCACCACTGTTTTATCCAAGATCAAGGCTGCCACTCTTTGCTTTCATCATTTAAAGGAATGCAGCTCTTGTTTAAGTCCCAGCTGCTGCTTGAAGACTCAGTAAACTTTTTTTAACCTTTAGATATACAGGCACCAGGCACGACCCACCTGCTTCTTGTCCGTGGTGTTCCTCTCCAGCACCAGGTCCTTTGCTATCCTTTCCAGGCTGATTATCTCAGGGTGTCTCCACCTGCCCAAGCTCTTCTCCCCACTCCCTCTGTGCTGCATACCTGCAGTCATTCCAAGTCTTTGCTGCCTCCATCAAGCATCCCACTTCAGCCCTTTGCTTGGTTACTCCCACCAAGGCATTAAAGGGCTTCAAGATCACCTTAACTTTTGATCAATGCTGGCACTCTGTGTTGGTCATTTACTTCATCTTCCCATGAAATGGCAGCCACACACTATATTTGTTTGGAGAGCTGGAGGAAAGCCTAATGCAAAACTGTAAAAGCTGCCTCAGGGATTCCCAGTGTCTGTTAAAGTGGGTGGAGCCAGGCACCCCTATCTCCTAGAGGTTTTAAAAACCTGCTTTAAGTACCTAATATGTCATGATTTTATGCACTTACACTGTCAAGAACAGCATTAGAAGAGAAAATTGAAATGGGTTTCTAACCTGAGAATATTTTTACAGTTTCCAGTGTAAGCCTTATGGCATTCAGAGTTGTAACCGCATGGAATATGCTGCAATTTCCCTTTTCCCTGTACTTACAGGATTTCTTACTCCTTAAATCTGCATAACAATTTTTAATGGAAACCACAAATTTTCCACGCTTTTGTGCAGAGCTTTATTCATTCATGAAAATGAGAATCTTTTGATGCTTCCTAGGATCAATCAAAATTTTAAAATATTGCATGTTAATACTATTTGGTTTTGAAATTGTGAATTTTGGTGACAAAAACAACTTTGCAAAAGTTTTTTTGCTAAAAACACTTCAATTGGCTTCAAAGACGGTTAGTATTTCAATGCTCAAACAAAGATGAAAAGAGAAAAGAAAATAATATGCCTTTGACTATCTCTACTACTTGCTGTAGGAAATCTTTAGCAAAGAGCACATGAACATTGATTCGGAAAACAAACTGTATCTACATGCTTTACCTACGCAGTTATCACCGTGTCACTCCTGAGGTTTGCCTACCTGTTTTCAGAACCAGACTCCTGTTTGGCAATTTGCCTTTTACTTAATTACCTTACAAGAGAACCTTGAGAAAAAGGCCTAAATTGAAATTTTTTTTTTCATTTTTACTCAAACTGATTCCTAGGCTGTGGTTGCATGATACTTGGTGCCATAGTTGTACTAATAGAAACCAGCTGAATGAACTTAAACTGGATCAAGCCTTTACATGTGGTTGTGGCATTTTAAAACCTGATTTAAGGCTGATAGTTCCTTCAAAATTAGGCTTAATTCATTCCAGCCAAACTAGTTTAAAACAAAATAGTCTCATAGCCAGACACAATAGTTTAACTGAATGAGTAAAATTATGCCTTAACCAGGCTGTTGGTCCATGATAAGTTTTTCTAGGTAGCAAACCTGGGTAGAGAGGACCTCAGAAAAACTGGTTATGCAGATAGTGGGGCACCTGGATCTTTGTTCTGACCCTTTACAGTCCTTCTTAGCTCATCCATCCCCCTGCCCTCTCCCAGCTAATTGTGTGCCACTTGCTAGCCAGTTTACAGGTGGGACACACAAAAAATTGACCCGATATAACCAAGGGAGACTGAACTGTAGGGCAGCTCCAGGCCAGAGGCAGCCTTCAGGCCAGCTTCGCTGTGTTGCAGATCAACACCAGGCAGGCTCAGGCACAGTCAGAGTGCACCCTCTGCAGCAAGCAGAGCCTACATGACCAGCCAGGTGGGGAGGTGTGGACACCCATCCCTCCGCACACCTGCACAAGCTGTCTTCAGCCTCCGCCGGCCATTTGCTCGCCTTTGGTGCAGCTGAAACAGGGCTAGACATTCAGACTTTGGCCAGATGTAATTTCAACAGGTGGGTTTTCAGGGGCATTGGGGAAAGGAATGAAATGGGTGATTTTGCACGTTGTTTCTATTGTATTTCACCTCCTTTTAGCCCAAGGAATGGGAAGATCTTTTGTGATGTCCATCACTGTGGGCAAATGAAATAGAAACAACAATGATGTGCCTGATTACAATTTTAAAAGGAAACTGTGGAATGTTTCCAGTCCTATTAGATCTAACCTCATTGGCTTTTTAAAGCTAGCAGGCAGTGTCCCTTTTTCATGCTTTAACATGAAAATAGATCACTGCTGAAATACCTAACATTTGGTAGCATTCACCTGCAGTAACTCCATAACCCTGGCACCGAGAAGCAATACATTAAAACATGATGCTGAAGATCAGCGTAAGGCAATAGATGCTAAAGATCAATGTAAGGCAATAGATGCTAAATATACACATCACACATGCAATCTCTGCAAGAAGGGCTCCAGCCTTTACATGCCATGAACTAACACCCAGTTGCCAGCCTCCCTCCTATCACTAGGCATAATAAGGGATACAAACAAGGGCATATTAGTTTTATAACAGCCTTGTCAGGTATAAGGCTTAAACTTTGGCTCCATATCAGCTGCCTGTTATTATTCTGGCTTTGCACCAGGGTCTGTTAGAACAGAAGGAGAAAAACCTTTCAATTCTAAAGGTTCACAGAGAAGAAGGGCTTGGTTTGATCCCATTTTCCCTTTAACATTAATCGCATGTTTAATTTTGATGGGCAGGGGGCCAAAAAGCAAAATAACAGCTTCCATCATGAGGACTAGGGCCAAGCAGCAGAATTTAGGGCCGTCTTGTTCTTGTTGCTTCTGGCAGTGAAAATCCCTGACTCCAGCTCAGTCCTTCTCTCATCATCTTGGATGCAAGTTACACAATAGCCCTGTGCATCTCAAAGTGCAGTATGAAACAAGGGTGCAGATACCCATAGTGCTTAGGACTATCTATGCAAATGTAGCAGTTTGTAAATACTGCAGTTTGCCCTCACTGCAGTTCTGCTCTCTCCCTTCCCCTTAGCACTTAAGATGCACCAAGCTCAGTCCCCAGTCAAGAAAGGGGAGTGAAGACTTGATACACTCATTTTTTTTGTTTGAAAATGTTTGTTCTTATGCTTTGCGTGTCCCAGCAAATATAAACACTCCACTCAAAAAGAGGTCAAGTCGTTTTAAAGAGAATATGCAGGAAAAGTGAGCCCATTTTCACTTGTTTAGCTCTCAGCAGAAAAGGGGTTTGGTTTCCAGTTGGGGGCTGCATGTGGCAAGAGACAAACTGATACTGGTAATCAGTTCTTCACGCTTCAGAAAGAGTAAGGCTTAAGTCCATGTCTCGCTGTGACCCCAGTTAGAGAGAGGAACCCTGATACAAGACAGCCCAGGAAAGCAGACCATGAGGAAAGTGTGGGGGGCTGGAGAAGGGAATAAGAAGTGTCAGTGGAATAATATGGCTATAGTTCCTCCTCCCCCAAAACTGACCTGAGTCTCCCAGATTCTGTTGAGTTTGCTCTCAGGTTCTTGATGAGAACTAGAAGATGCCCTGTCATTGACCTGCTCATGCTGGTTTTACAGCACACCCAGAGAGATCCCTCTGGTCACAGATCAGCTCACCATGATGCCCAGGCAGGTCTGGAGGACCCTATGCCTCCACCTGCGTCTTCAAAACAGGACACAGCCGGACCATTTGCAAAGGGCCTGAGTTCGCCTTGGTGTGCCGCAACCACAACCCCTAATGCAAGCAGGAACAAGCTCAGTCAGAGTTGCATTTTTCCTTCTCAGCATTTTTGGGTATACTTATTACAGGATAAGCTCTTTTCCCTGCCACAAGCATTATAATAATTTAATCAGCAGTCATCTACTGTATAATTTCCTTCCTTCCACCAACACTATCATCCTTAGGTCCAAAGTCATTAGAAAAGCAATTAACCACAAACTTCATTTAGCTAACTAAAACAGGATGAGATATTTTTATTTGCTTGTATTTGTTACTGCAACAGTAGTAACAATTTTGCTTGGTTGTTTTTGCAATGACTTAAGGGGAAATAAACAAGTTCTTTCAAACCTGTAATAAATACCTAGAGAAAAATAACAATATTTACACATTCAGTGTCAAACAGGTATTAGCTCCCCGTATCCTGTATTTCATGTTCTTAAGGTGTTTCTGTTTTTAAAGACTGTTTTTAAAATAAATGTGGATAAGTGGTTCCTAGAAAATACTGTATTTGACGGCATTTTTTTTTTCTTCTGTGCATGAATGGCCTAGGGACAACAGTTGAGTTTTCAGCTGTAAATGCAAATGTAAACCTATCCCAGCTTACAGTTTGTAAGTGTGCTATTTGCTCCACCTGTTCTGTGTTTGCAAGGTGTGGTTCAATCCCCTCTATCAAATGACACTGTTTAGGTTCTCCGGTTGTCTCGCAAAAACACTGAAAGGTGAAGAAAAAGAAAGTGATTTCAAGGTAGCCAAATATCCTTTCTCCTGGTTAGATATGTAGGCAAACCACTGCCTGCCCAAAAGGTTTATAGAGTTTTTGAACAACACATTTAGTAAATAGAAAGAAAACAGAACAGGTGTCTTGATCCCAATGAGACTTCTTTCATCTCTGGGAGAGTGGACAGGGCGAGGTTTGGGGGCCTGCTTCTATATTTTCAGGGGAGCTCCAGGTCTTTGTTTTTTTCTTGTCCACTCTACCAGGGAGAAGCACATCTCTTTTTCATGCCAAGAGTAAGCTCGCTTATCCAGCATGCTAAGCCTCCCAGTCTGCTTGCAGTATACAGTCAGGGACTGAAGGCATTCCCTGTGGGAGTAGGTATCTTAGCATAGTTACAATTTGTAGGCTGAGAAATCCTGGTAGAAGAGGGGGCCAGAATGCTGAAAAATCAATCCCAAACTGGTGAGGCTCAATGTTAAATAAGGCACTTACATGCTGGAGACAGGAATGTAGTGGCAAGCTTTAAAGGAAAATCATGAGTTGTGTGGCCTTTTGGGGAGGGAACAATTTTCTTCCTGGCTGTGCTCGTATGACATTCGTCTCTTGTCAGATGATCTGTAATACCACAATATGGCTATATGGGAGCAGCGCCAAGGTTGGCAGAAGGGGTCTAACACGCAGAGCATGGATCCTGCTCTGAACCTGCCCCAGGTTGCCTGAGGTTTTGATTAATGCTCATCCCAAAGTGTTTCATCATTTTGTTTACCTTTTCAGCTTGGTGCCACTAATGTTATTGCCACAGCACTGTATGTCTTGAGCTGAACACATCTCCAGTTCTCCTAGCACATCAGTTTGAATTATGGAGATCTCAGTCACTTTGGAGAATTTGTCTTGGGGCAGAGAGCCTGTTTATTTGAAATGCTGCTGAATCTGTGTTCGGTCCACTTTAGGGTTGCACAACCGATAAAAAAAATGCATGCAAATTGCTCTAAATGCCACTTTACTTGGAAGCATAAATTAAATCCGGATACATGCATTGTCAGATTGATAGGCTCTGCTGCAGGAAAGAATAACTTTAATTTTATGGGAATATTTGCTCATGAATCTACTGGGAGACCATTTCTTTGTAGCACAGTCTCTGCCAGCAGCCTTGTGAAGTGAAGCTTTGACATTCCCAATGTTCTTCATCTTTCTGGTCAAGCGCAGAGACCAGCCAGGACTTGGGAGACTGAGTTTCTGTTTCTAGCTCTGCAGCAGGCAGAGCCAGACACAACCTCAGCTGACGGCAGCCAGATCATCTGCAGAAGCGGGCAAATTCTTACTTCCCTTTCCCTCCTCTTTGTCTGATGTGACTTTAAATGCTTGGAGTTAGGAACAACCTCCAAAGGTACCACCATGCTGCATTGTTGCAGTGGAGTGGGGAGGGAGATAGCCAGGTTGTCCTGAACAAGCAGTGTCAAGCAGCTCAGCTGAGACAGTGCCAAGTCACACACCCTGCCTGGCGCTGTGCAGCCAGGAGCACAGCTAGCTTCTACAGCTAACTTGCTGCTGGCAAGGATCTCATCTAGCTCATTGTTCTATACGTTACGCAGTATGCACACACCTTTCGTACCTTTCTGCAGCCCAATACCACAAAGGGCCTATGTTATACAGTGACTTTGTGGTGTGGGGAGCAAGTTACTCCAGAATGTCATGGTCTGCTTTAATTTATTTGAGGTCAGGTTCAAGCAATGTGGACAAGCTACAGTTTGTCTCGTCAACATGAACAAGAGAAGGAGCAGTTTAAAGGCTTTGAAGGCTGAAGAAAAAGAACATATAAGCAGTTACCCCCTTTGGCAGCTGTTGCAATGGCAGGTAAAAAATGACTGTCCTTGGCAAGCCCCTTTCCCAGTGCTCAGAACCATGCCCCAACCCCAAAGTAGCCCATAATAATAAAAAAAATAAACCAAACACCCAGAGTTCATTTTCCGTCACCTAATTCTGGCATTCTTTTTATCTCAGAAACATACAGAAAGAACCAGTGATGTTCCTTCACGAACCCTTTGCTTCCGCAACAGCCAGCGTTAAAGCAAGGAAGGCAAAGGGAAGAGAAGTAAAAATTTCCTGCAGGAAGCCAGCCCGTCGTCTGAAGTGGTGCTCCCCGCTTCCTTCCCCAGAGCTTGTTTCTGCTGACAGCGTACCGTATGGCTTAGCAGCTCTGCAAATGGTGAGACAAGTGTGCCATGGAGCAAAAAATGTTTCCTTATAGGCATGTCAGGCTGTCACTCCTCTGCCTCCCCCACTGTTAGGAGCTGCTAGACTCTCTCAGCCATCTGGCGCAGGATTCGAGACTTCCTGCTGATAACCCTGGCCAATCCTGGCATTGCTGTGCACTCGGTGTATGAAGATGAGACAGGTTTTGAAGTGTTTGTACAAAGCTGGAAAAGCAGTGGAAAGGCTGGGGGAAAATGAGTGGGAAAGTGTAAGGTGGAAACAAGACACGCTGGTGATGCAGGAGTCCTCAGCACACATTTCCCTTTTGTAGGGGATAAAGGAAAGGGCTTTGCTCCTTTGACTTTAGCTGTCGTGGGATGCAGCCATGGGAGAGTGAGGTGGTAGATGTCATGGATTCTCTTATGTTCCCTGCTGGGGAATAGAAATGCAGGTAGATTTCCAGAGAAACACAAGGACTTGAAGCCCTTTGGATGAGGAAGGGTCTGAGAAGCCATCTGCCTCAGTTTCCCCTACCAGCTCCTCACTGTTGGATGATACTCACATGTGATGGTTGGGAAGCTAAAGAAATCCTTATGTGGTGTATTTAGGCTAGTGTGCCAGAGACCGGGATCAGAACCAAGCTGTGCCTGCGTAGTTTGCACAGGCAAGAGAGGAAGTCATTGCTGCTCTTGTGGCTCGCCCTGCTACAATCTGCTCTGACCCCAGGTTACGCTGGTTTGCTAATGCAAGGAGCTGTAAGGCAGGTGTTAGACTACTTTGTTTATGCATGTTTTTCATCCCGCTGGCATTCAGGAACCCATCCCACTGAGTAAATTATTAATTTGGCCGTGTTAGAAGATGTAACTCTTCCCACAGACTCAGTGCTAGTGGTTCTAGCAAAAGCACAGAACATCCCTTTCCCCCACAGATAGGTGACAACCACTGCCATCCTAGATCAAGCTCTGTGATCCCAAACTAGCTACTCATAGCTGTGCAAGGCTGTGCACGTGCCCTCTTGTAGTCGCTGGGACGAGTTCTTAGCTGGTCTTAGAAAGCCCTGCAGATTTCTAGAAAGCCATACAGGGGTTTTTTAGTATTATTCCAAAAAAGAAATGCCATGACTTCAATAGGCGTTTTACCTGGGTAAGGATCCCATGAGCAGGCAGCCCCTGGTTGGGTTGGGGTGAGTGTGTTAGGCTATCATTAGCCAACATGAATACCCCAAATAAATATTGCCTTGAGTGAGACATGGACTGAGCTTTCTTCTGAACATTATTACTTAGCAGATACAGTTTTCATGCAAAGTAACTTGACTTTTCCCTAGTGGGAATGGTAGGATGTCAAACAGTTATTTATTTAGTTATCAATATCTGAATTCTGGAAAGTTGTTAGCTCCAGGTAGAGGGAGAAACGTCTTAGAGCTTATAGAAAATCTCCAAGTTAGACAGTTTTAAACAACTCTCTCAAATATTTCCTGTACTATTTGCAGTGAATGTAGCAGATGTAATAGTTAGCACTATCACAGGACTCCAAAGAGAAATATTGCATCTTTCCACAGGCCATCATGCAATTGCTCGAAAATAATCAGCTGGAGGTATTATCTTCTATTTCCCAGTGAAATGTTGATGAAATTATTTACTGTCTTCCCACAGTTCCAGTTATTTTCCTGCATGTCCTTACAGGCTCTCTCCATGTGTAAGGCATTTTATTCATAGAATCATTTGGTTGGAAAAGACCTTTAAGATCATCGAGTCCAACCATACCTGTCCACTACTAAACCATGTTCCTCAGCGCCTCGTCTACCCGTCTTTTAAATACCTCCAGGGATGGAGACTCCACCACTTCCCTGGGCAGCCTGTTCCAATACTTGACAACCCTTTCCGTGAAGAAGTTTTTCCTAATATCCAATCTACACCTCCCCTGGAACAACTTGAGGCCATTGCCTCTCGTCCTATCACTTGCTACTTGGGAGAAGAGACCAACACCCACCTCACTACAACCTCCTTTCAGGTAGTTGTAGAGGGCGATAAGGTCTCCCCTCAGCCTCCTCTTCTCCAGACTAAACAACCCCAGGTCCCTCAGCTGCTCCTCATAAGACTTGTGCTCCAGACCCTTCACCAGCTTCGTTGCCCTTCTTTGGACACGCTCCAGCAACTCCATACCCTTCTTGTACTGAGGGGCTCAAAACTGAACACAGTATTCGAGGTGCGGCCTCACCAGTGCTGAGGACAGGGGAAGGATGACTTCCCTGGTCCTACTGGCCACACTATTTCTGATACAAGCCAGGATGATATTGGTCTTCTTGGCCGCCTGGGCACACTGCTGGCTCATATTCAGTCAGCTGTCGACCAACACCCCCAGATCCCTCTCTGCCAAGCAGCTTTCCAGCCACTCATCCCCAAGCCTTGCATTGTATGTAGCGTTGCATGGGGTTGTTGTGGCCCAAGTGCAGGACCTGGCACTTAGCCTTGTTGAACCTCATACAACTGGTCACAGCCCATTGGTCCAGCCTGTCCAGATCCCTCTGCAGAGCCTTCCTACCTTCAAGCAGGTCAACACTCCCACCCAATTTGGTGTCATCTGCAAACTTGCTGAGGGTACACTCGATCCCCTTGTCCAGGTCATTGATAAAGATGTTAAACAGAACTGCCCCCAACACTGAGCCCTGGGGAACACCACTCGTGACCGGCCTCCAACTGGATTTAACTCCATTCACCACCACCCTTTGGGCCCAGCCATCCAGCCAGTTTTTTACCCAGCAAAGAGTATGCCTGTCCAGGCCATGGGCAGCCAGTTTCTCCAGAAGAATACTGTGGGAAATGGTGTCAAAGGCTTTACAAAAGTCCAGGTAGACAACATCCACAGCCTTTCCCTCATCCACTAAGTGGGTCACCTTGTCATAGAAGGAGATCAGGTTAGTCAAGCAGGATCTGTCCTTCATAAACTCATGTTGACTGGGCCTGATCTTCTGGTTATCCTGGATGTGTTCCTGTATCTCCACACAGAGAGAAGAGCTTATTGGCACAAGCTGGCACAGCTCCATTGACTTTAGTTATCTTCAGTGACTTAGGTCGCAGTAGCTGAGGATGCGTCCACACTACATGCATCTTTGCTAATCACTGTCTAAAGCACCACCCAACTGCATGCCCTTGGAAGTCAACTAAAGAGTGTCCATTAATTTGAAAGCTACTTCAGTCAGCCTCTAACAAATCTGCTACCTTTGTCCTATTCAGGGCAACATCGCATGGACTTCAGCCTCAATTCACTTCCTGAACAAGAAAAAAATAATGTCTGTCCCATTAAAGCTGCAGTTACAGTAGCTCTGACAGGAGTGCACAGAAACATTAACAGCACAGAGATGTTAGGCCTGCATAAAGTGACAAAGCTGCAAGATGCAGTACAAAGTCTGTCAGGCATGAATCAGGTTTACAACCTGAGCAACCCAAGTCTTTCCCCGCACCAGCCCCTTCACACAAGAAGAAAGAAAAGGTTGCTTTTAAAGGTATCCTTGGAAAATCTTGAGAGGGAGTCAATAGATGAAAATATGTGGTTTGTCTTTCTTAGCTGCTGCTCCATCTATTTTCACATTCCTTTTATAATTCAGTTAGCTGTAGCTAGAAAAATAGCAACTGCAATAGTATACCATCCTTACCACCTCAACCTCATCTCATGCCTGGTTGTTAAGGCCAGAGGATCCAAAAACAGGCGTGGAATTGATCAAAGTGCAAACTTCATATCTGTACAGATTCAGCTCTACCCAGCAGAGCTGGTTCTGGCCCAGGCATCCACCAGAGACGTGCTGAATGAATAGACCAGCCAGCAGTTACACACTGAAAGTCCAAAATCTCATTCTGCATATCCTCCCAAACTGGGAGAATAAAGAACCTGTCCCTTCCAAAAGAGCATCTTCTTCTTAGAGCTCGGTGTGAAACAGAACACAAATGAGTTTTGCGCTAGAAAAAGAAGAGGGAGAATCATTTCAGTAGAGAGGAAAAGAAGACATCCTTTCTGTGACATGAAAATTCATTTTATTACTTCCTACAGGTAATGTATAGGGAGCAGCTACCCTATCATAGCAAGTAAGAGTAAATACAGAGAAACATTTCTCTGTATGTGAGATCTGCAGATCGCTATGCTCAGTCTTTTTGTTAAGCTACATTTCTTGCTAATATTCTTCCATCTCAATAGTCATTTGCCAGTTTGGCCAGCAAATAAAAAAAATCCGCTATTCACTCAGCACCTTTAGAAGTCACCTCCTTAGCCAAAGATATGTGCACTACAAAACAGAGGGTTGTGACTGTTCTAGCATTGTGCCTGTAATGCTGTAACAAGTGCTTGCATATTGTTATCAGCTAAAGAATCATTCAGGATTATAGAAGAGCTTTCAGATATTGCAGAATTGCATGCTTGGAGATGAACTTACAAAAAAACCTCCATGGTTTACAGAGGTGAAAGAGAAACCTGGTGATTTCAACTCATTTTTGCACTGTGAGAACTTGGCTGCACTGAATTCCCTAAATATCTTTTTACTGACTTTAAAAGGGACGGGGTTTCATTTGTTGGTATTTTGTATTTCTGCACTGAATTCCCTAAATATCTTTTTACTGACTTTAAAAGGGACGGGGTCTCATTTGTTGGTATTTTGTATTTCTTAAAATTAAAACCCCAGACTGACAGTGCTGGGGTGAAACCCCCTGGAATCCAGGGTAGGTGGTAAAAAGAGACCATTCATTTGTCCCAGTGAGGCTCAGTCCCAGCTTCCATTCCCAAGCGGTCTCCAGTGCGGTGGCAGGTTGGACCCTGACCCAGAAATCCTTATTCATGCCCAGTTTGGATTAGCTACTATTTTTTCCTCCAAAAACTAAAAATATGTCCAGATATAGGTGCATTTGCTTTCTCTATTGTTTCTGGAAGTAGGTTTTATTTATTTTGAGAACAGAAAGAAGATCAACAAGCATCTGAACTTCAAAGAAAAATCTGACATTTCTTTTAAAGAACTTCCATTTCCTAAAAATCCATGGAGATGGTGCTTTTACAGATGTGGTTTTGGGTCAACACATTCTCACTCTTCATCTCACTCTTCGTCTTCCTGTGCATACAAAACCTCACGGCTTGACAGGCAGCTCAGTACCTATAAATGGCTATTTGTTATTTATGGTGATTATTAAGTGCCGTGTTTTCAGATCTATTACGTAAGCAGTGATGTAAGGCTTCTATTTTAAAGATAGTATTTATTTATCACACCAGAAGTGGCCAATGTCTGGAAAGGTTATATCGGTAAAGTAAACATGAAACACTACTGAACAAAGTATAACCTAAATGGTTTGTTTGCATTCAGTATTGAATTTTTAATCTCATTTCCCCATTTCGTTACAAACAGTAAGGGGAAAAACCAATACAGAATCCACAGCAAAAAAATCCAGAGCACAGTATACTTCATATGAGAAAAACGGTCCTCCTTGTATCCTTCTGCTTTGTTATTGATAACAATTTGTTCCCTGTCAATAATGTTGGTAAGGGCAGCAGGGCTTGCTTTGAGTTCTTTTTTTCCTGTTTGCAGCCTAGCAAGTTCATTAGGGGTGAAAAAAAAGGTGGAAAGGAGGCCAGGAAGGAAAGAAGGCCTTTATGGTGTGTAGGTTGCACATTATATAATAAATATTTAACACCCTGGTACCCCATAAAGTCCCTGTTCCCTGGCAGCTCTGCTCTCTTGGGATGCAGCCAACAGATAAGGGAACATACTCCACTTTCAAGTCCCTTCTTATTACAGCCCTGAAGGTCAGGGTAAATGAGAATTGGAAAAGCCAAGCAAAGGGTAGAGAGAAAGGTAACAAGAGGTTAGCTGATCTGGAAAGGCATGGGAAGTCAGACTTAATTTCTGTGGACTTAGTGCAAGCTATCTGAGAAAGAGTCATATTTTCTCAGAAGATGTATGAAAAGAGAGCTACAAGCCACGCTGACCCTACCAGGCAGCTACAAGATTAAAATCCTTGCATGATTAAGGTCAGGAGAAAACTCTGTGTGCACCTAGTCTAACCTCCTTCATAACACTGGCCAGAGAAATTTATCCAGTGATTTCCACATCAGGCCCAACAGCTTTTGTGTTATGCATGATAAGACTTCCAGAAGACCATCTGATCTGGTTTAAACACCCATTTGACAGAAAATCTGTCAGCTTTCTTGTGCAATTCCTCTCTTGCAAGAATATCCTCATTTCAACAAATGTCCATCTGCTCCTTCCCTTTTATTTGTGATTCACTGAATCCACTGCAGGTTTCTAAAGCCTTTCCAGATGATCCTAGAGAGAGACTAGTATATGTGCACAGCTACAGAAACATCTCCATATTCTACTTTGCCACTGGTTTTATCCCTAAATCTTCTTGTGTTTAGGGCAGCTGCTGTCACAATAGTCCTAAAAAAAAAGAATAGTCTTAAGTTGTATTATTGAGGTTAAAATCAATGGAAAGTCATAATTTTTATATGATTTCTGTAATGGCACAAGAAACATAAAATTGGCAGCCTGCAGCAGGAAGCTCAGGGAAGTGAAGGTAGGGGAACATCCTGAAATGAAGATTTGTCAAAAATCTCTATACAAAGCAAATTTACCTGATTTCATGCACCTCAGTTGACACAACCCTCTTAGCCTCATTTTTCCAACGAGAGTCCAACAGCCAGACCCACAAACATTTTTATAAACAGTGAAAGCAGCACAAAGTAAAGAAGAACAAGGCAAATCAGAACTGACTACTGTTGATTTTGCGATAAAGGCTCCATGGAGACCAGCTGTTAACTACCTTTCCAGAGGAGAGACTTGTTTAGCTTGGAGCCAGGGTTGGGGTTTTTTTCCCCCTTTCCTCTCAGGTACAATAGGCTGTACTGCTAGGATTAGCATCAGATTTAAACTATAAATGTGTATTGGGACAGACTTATGATTATTCATCTGTTTTATTATGGTACTGCTAAAGACCAGGCGAGAATGAGGCAATACACAAAATAGACACTCCCTGTCCCAACCGCTTTGCTAGTGAGCAACCTTTCCAGCAGAGTTTAGCATCCCCTTCTTTCCTTTCTAGTCAAAGTTATGCCAAAGCAGAACACATCTGTCCAACTTGTTTTCCTTTCTGCTGCTGCATTTACATACATTGATGACTTAATCCTGCCAGGTACAGAGCATTAATGACTTAACCCTGCCAGGTACAGAGCTCTCTTGACTCCCACTGCCTTCAGTGTGGGGGCAGAGGGAGGACACAGTGCTGTGTCACTCGCTGTGCTTAGCTCCTTTCCTAATAAAACCACCGAGCCCCGGCCGTACGATCTGTTTGAGCTGTGCATGGTGGAAGACTAGCAAGTAGGGGCAAATGAGGCTTGAAAACCATCTGTTCACTCAGCAGAGCCTGACATGGGCTGATTCAGTCCATGACATGGCTGCTGCAGTGTATGCTGGCCTGCCCGGGTGACATGAACTGTTACTTACAGCAATAACAAGCGCAAAGCTTCCCGACAGAAGTGTTGTTTTTAAGTCCGTGAGTCCCTTTAATAACCCAGAGAGGCAGCAGGCTGAGCTCTCCAAAGCCATACACTGGCTTCGTACATGCAACCTGGAAAATTACGGATGCAAAACTAAGCGTGCAAGCGAAGTCGCACTGTTCCTTGGTTCTCAGAATTACTGGGGATTGTGCACAGAAAGCAGGAGCATACACAACAGGAGGATGACATCGTTAAACATTGCAAACACACATGCTTTTCCCCGAAAACCTCTCCGCTGTTGCTAAGGCTGATGCAGTTTTGCTGGAAGCCCTGGTGCAGTGATCTTCCATTTTTTTAGCCACATTGAGAAGGAAGATCAAAGAGCAGAGACTTTGGTGGCCTCAGAGCACAAGGAAGATAAGCACTTAAATGACTCGTTTTGTACAAAACCTTCCCATATGAGATTTAAAACAGGCGGTGCCTGGAACGACAGCCCATAGCTGCTTTCTGATTACCAGTACTCACACCATCATTATCTGTGGCGTAAGGAAAAAAGCTATAGCAGATGCAGCTCTATACAACCAGACAGCAGCACACCATACAGGAAAATGGATGACTCCACTTTAAGTTACAAGCTGTAAGCCCAAATGGAAGTATGCTTTTGGCCCAAAGGGACGACTACGTGCAGTAAAACTTGGGAGTCTTCAAACACTACAACCACTCAAAGTAGACAGACTCTTCGGTTAGTCGCTCTCCTCCTGCCTAGCATGCATTCATTTTCTTTGTGCTTATATAGCAGCACATCTTGTGCAAATTAAGTGAACAGTGTAAACTAGAAACAACCAGCATGAGGAGCCTCATTCACACTTCAGCTTCCACGTAAACAGTCTCTCTACCTTAACAAGCTGCCACTCACAAGGAAGACAGCGCAATCACAAATTAATGATCTCTGCTTGGTTTTGATTCCAGATCTATCATGCCTTGAGAAAGATTACATCTAAAAATACCCTGTGTTAAGATCCCCCACGTGCTTCAGGCATGGTGTTCTAGAAACGATCTATAATATTTCACACGTTAAAGAACAGCAGTGGCCTTGGTGAAGAACAGTTTGCTCATTTGTATTTATACACGCTCCCAGCCTAGCGAAGCGGCCGAGGTGACTTTGGGGGAAAACGCTGCTCGAGTACAGCTGGTGCAACCTGGGCCCACAACTTTCCGTGCATGTCAAAAGTCATTTGCATATTCATTATCTTTTGATGAGTGCTGCATGGTCAAGGGAAATGTACTTTCCCCTTTGGTGCATATCTCAGTTTGCTCAGCCTTCTGTAAATCTCCTGCGCTGTGTATTGGCGTGGGTATAATTTAGCCCATTTACTGTATGGATTAGGTCCTTCCTCCCAGATTACAGTGGTTTTAACTGTAAACAAAATATCTGGGGAGGCAGAGAGCCTGGTGGGGAGTTTGCTGGGTGCAAATGTATAATTGCTAACTGTTTAATTAGGATCAGTCCCTAGGGATTTTCTAGGAGATAAAAGGAGTTGCTTGCTCACAGGGGTGGAGCAGCAGAGGTGCGAGCCAGGGGTTAGAAATAAATCCAAGAAATGCTGGCATCAGAATCTGTCCCCAGCTGAGGTTAAAAACCCCACAGCTCTTCTGTCTTCATGAGGAAGGTGTGTGATGTAGGAAGGTGAGAGATGAATCAACTCTTGATCCACTCCTAAAAATGAGACAGGTGCTTCAGAAGAAAGAGATGGGACTCACCGGATGAGCAGACCGCTGCAAGTGAATTTGGCGCTGGAGAGGTCATGTTACTGAAAGCTGGATGCGCTTGGTCCGACTGCTTTCCTGTAGTAACTGAAGCAGCAGCCTGGCTTGTAGCTCTGTAGGAACCATCCTGTGGCTCTCTCTAAGGACTACTGTTACAGGACAGCAATGCCACTTAGTGGCTTCATGGAAGCTGTTTTGTCACGAAAAAATTGCCTGTGTTAGAGAGCAAGGGACTCGACTGAACAGCAGCTCACTGCTGAATCCTGAGCATATGGTTACTTGTTTAAAAAGAAAAACAAAAATCCCAGCATGCTGCAGAATAAGAAGAATCAGACACCACTCAAATTTTCCTACTTCATCTTTTCCAGCTCTCACACAAGGCGTAACCTCCAGTGGGACACGCGAATTCTCAGAGCAGACAGCACAAAGCCCACGTGCCTTGGGAGGCTGATGGGTGAGGCAAGGCTTTGGACACAAAAGCCCACCTTGCCTTAAGAAGGAGCTCCAGCATAACAGTGGAATTAGAACAATTAACCACAATTAAGCAGGAAAAGCGTTCTCAGGAGACAACCGGAGGCTGTCTGGCTCTCGCTGTCCTCCCAGAGTGTTCATTCCCAGATTCGTCAAGGTGCTGTGCCATCTAGAGGAATTTGATACGCATTTTCCCACGCCTCTCCAAAAAGCTGACCGGCAAGGCTGCCCAGGGTCGCTGCTGAAGCACCCAAGCAGGGAGCCTGCTCCTGGGCCAAAAGCACTTCTGGCAGCCCCTGTGTTGGGTGGCCCTGCCCCAACACAGCAACAAGGCACAGCACCAAGTGTATTTGCATGAGTTATACTAAATGCCTTTAAAATGCACTGCCTTTACAGTTTGAATGTGCCGATCATGGTTTTCTTTACTGTTTCAGTTTACATCCAGGTGTGATTTACAGAAACAAGGGCACATCTCTACCAAAATATCAGGCAGCTGCTGACAGAGATACCTGTTACTAGATGAAACAAGGGCTTAATCTCTTTTTCGCTTTGTCACGTACAGCATCACAAAGGGAACCACTGTCATTTCCAGCTATCAGTGACTGCAGGCAGAGACGGGCTTCATGGTTTTTGGTGTGAGGTAATTACAGAGCACACTGATGCTAATTAACATGAAATGGGAGCTGTGGCCTACAAACAGAGGTACTGGGTGTATGGTAGGTGAATGTCGCTATTGACTGAAAATTGTTATTTAATCTTTAAAAATGTTAAGTTGCTGCAAAATCTTGCCTTCATTTCTTTCCTGCTCCACAACGCCTCAGGTTTCATCTGCCCCCTGAACTGGCCAGCTCAGCTGGACGTCCTCAGCTCTGTCCTGCCCAGTCTGCCTGTCCTGGCCCATGTCTGTCTCCTCTGACTGACAGCCATCCAAAGTTGATGGCCTGCCCATGGCTTTCCTTTCAATTGCCAGAGTAACCCCGTGCTCTCAGCCCTCCACAGCTCCTTTAAGCATCCTAATGCCTATGCGATTCTGACTAGCAGAGAGATGAACCGTAAATGAATAGAAAAAATGAAATCAGTCCTATTTTCCGTAGGAAGAATGCAGGAATTCCCCAGGTCTCACCAGTTTGAAATCATCAGATGATGCTTCTACATTCTACTTCCTTTTTGACTCGTCTCCAGTTTTGATGCCCTCTGCTCCTGATTTTCTCCCCATCAACCTACAGGGCACTGCTGTGTGGCTCCCAGAAAGAGTCTTCTAGCAGGAGGTGACCGTTACCAAGTGACTATCAGAGTGCAATGTTTGTTATCGGAGCGGTCACCTCGCACGGTTTGGAGTCTAGGTACAAAGGAAAAAAGAGTGCAAATGAAGTGTTATCGCTACACAAAGTAATCCATCAGCATCATTTCATTCTGCGCTTTTAAATTAGCATGTGTTTGGGAGGCCACTTGGTAAGCTTTACTTTGCTTTCTGAGAAGTCATCAAAGGATACCAGCTGCAAGCTCTAGCTGATGGTGAGCTAAGGACAGATGGTGCAGATAAAATAAGAAAGATTTTAAAGCTTCATCTGTCACTTGAAATGGTCTTTACTGGAAGTTAAGGTGGGCTTTACTGGAAGTTTTAAACCTTCTCGACTCCTGGTGTTGAAAATATTTGCTCTGCTCTTAGAGGCTGAAATGCTGAAAATGGAAGCACCAAGGTAACATAGAAGAATTGTCCTCACACTTGGCTTTTCACTGGTTTAGTTGGTGACCTTCAGACATGACGTCTCCAAAAGTTAAATATCAAGGGGCATATTATTCAGCAGGTTTAGATTTCACAAGAAAAACTAACAACAGCAGCTTGAAGGAATTGTCTGGTCTCCTGTGGTGCGATAATTTAGAAACCGCAGCTCTGTCATAGCTATGGGAGGAGCCCAAATAAACAGAGTCCTTTCTTTCCTGGCAAGAACTCCTGAAACATCAGGGGAGTTGTGCTGATCTGCACGAACTGAGGATCACCCACGGCATTTTTATTTAACAAATGGCAAGCATTTCCATTATAGAAACAAATACATGGCTGAACCTGAACTGAATAGTTCAGGCGAATTTTGTCAATACTCACCTCCACTTATTAAAAAAAAAAAAAAATTCCGGAGTGAAAGATGTTGGCAAAACTCTTCAGAGGTTATATCTTGTTTGATATTTATGGAAGAAAGAAACAGCTTTACCTTTCCTCCTTTGTTGGTTATCCGGAGTTTCTAGTCTACATGTCATTGCACCAACGAGAGGCAGCTGCACAGACTGCTGCCCTTTTCTCATGCTTCTCTGTTGGTTGGCAAGTTCACAGCAAATCTAGAGAGCTCTTCCATGTCACACTTTCAAAGAGGAAGATGATCTTTCAGATCCAGAATGAATTTACTTTCTCCTGGTTATCCAGCAGGTGAGGTCAGGGTCTCACAGGCTTGCACTTGAGGGGGCAGACAGCCCCACTGTGCCCAAGTGCTCTAGGCACAGGGCTGATATCTGTTTCTGACTGTCATTAACTTGCTGAGTAACTCTTAGAGAAGTCACTTCCCTTCTGCCTTTTTATCCATGTCCTGAGCACATAGGAGCATACGGCAGGCAGGGTAGAAATGAGGTTTCACTGCATTTTCTTTCCTTCTGGGACTTCCACAATGTACTCAGAATGATTGACTTTTTTGCAAAGAACAGCACAAACTCTTGTCCTCTCAACCTGCCCAGTTCCTCATCTCAACCTCCACAGGAGAACAGAAATAATTATTTCGGGGAATAAGTGATGGCCTTAGAAACAATGCTTAAACACCAAAGCTCTTCATATTTTATTCTAATCCCGTAGTACCTGAGACCTGCAGAACAAAGCAGAGCATGTTTTAAGGTATAAAGGATTGAATTAGGCAAGTACTCCAGACACTATCATTTCAGAACCAAAGGGCAGATATTCTAGACAAGTTCAGCTGAATTCCACCCTGAAAAAGATCATACAGCTCCTCTGACTGTAGCTATTTCTGCCTTCCCCAAGCCAAATACAGTTGTGCTTATTCACTAGAGTAGACTAGTAAAGCAGGTTCAGTCAGTGCCTGGTAAGAAACAGCACCACTGACTTGAAAGTCAGATTAGTAGACAAGGATAATATATATATACACACGTTTCGACATATGATATATTTATCAAAAATTAGCCTGTGTTCTATGAAAGAAGAATACGTAGAATGGAGGGACTGTATGTAGGAAAACAAGAAATTAAAATATGGCTAAGTAACTGGGTAAATGTGGCTAACTGCTTCCCTTCTACAGAAGGGAACAGAAGGGACAAAAAGTCAAGTCTCAAGCACCGGAATATAAAATTTGTACCCAAAGACATGGCAATTAGCAGACTAGTAATCAGGATCGTATGTCAAATCAAATCTGTGCTGTTTTAGTCGGCCAGTTGCTAACTTGCTGGGTCTCTGCAAGCATGTATGCAGAACCATACGCAAATACCAGGAGCAGGGCTTGCAGCGGGAAGAGGGCTTACACCTCAGGTCTGGAGTTTGCTTGCAGAAGCCCAGCTCCAACACATCTGATACAGCCTTCCTGAAAAATCACACTGCTTTTGCTTCCTCCCGTGTTGCAGTCCTGCACATTTTCTTATCTCACAGGAATGTAGCAAAGTAAATTAGTCACCTAGGCTAAGAAAAAGCAGTGCAGCACTTGTCTGGGTGCTAAGGTAGTAATACCAGGGCCACCATGCCAGCGTGGGTAATGTGTCCTTTATGCTGGTGAGCTAGACAGGTACTGCAGTGGGGGGCAGGTAGGGGGCAGGGGAGAGGAAGAGGGAGGATTTACAGATTTATAGATAGGAAGCAAGTGGTGACACCATTTAAGACAGCTTGTTATCAGCAGGTAGCAGTATAACCTTTCTTTTTTCTTTTTTCTCCCCTCTGCCCTGCCCTGAAGCTCAGAGTCGAGCTTGCAAGCCCCTTCCTGCCATGATGCAGGGGAGCAGGGACTGCCCGAGCTCCATCCCAGCTCCGCATACAGCAGCGCACTGTTCCCAGCGGCAGCTCCTGCTTTCCTGAGCCGGAGGAGACTCCGAGGAAATCACTCCTCTCCTCAGCTGGAGGTCTTCCAGAAAGGAAGTTTCATAAAAAGCAATTATCCATGGAATGTCTTCCTTTAGCTGAGGGCTTGGCAGACAAATTAATAACTGAGGCAAGATTAGGCTGAAGATACTGTGCTAAATGGCCTATCACTTCATTTGTGAGACTGCTTTGTGCGATTCTCTACCAACCATAGTATTCATTGTTTACCTGCAAGTACTTTTTGAGAGCAGTTTGGGCAAATGTGTACTTCTACAAGGTGTTAAAGGGCCTGGTTTAATAGCGGTTTGTAAGAATTCTTCTGACCTTCCTCCAGTAAAATGTAGCAATTCTTGTCCAGACTTTGATCAGTGTTGGTTAAGTCTTTCAAAGCTGTACTCTAAGGGCGGCTTCTCTGAGTCCTGCAGTTAGGGCTGTCTGATGATTCACATTTTACATTTGCTGTGTGACTCAAAGAATGAAGTCTTTTACATTCCTTAACCTTTTTACATTCACCAGTCAAGCCCAGAAATCCTTTCCACCTTGTGTTCCCACGCTATCCTCTACAAGGACCGTTGTCACATGCGTTGTCTTTGCCTATTCTTTTTTAGATTATTATTATTCCTACTTAGGTTGGCACCTAGAAGCCCAGATGGAGATAAGGGCTCCAACATGCTGAGTGCTGTACAAACATGCAAGACATCATTGACCTTGAGGGCTTTCAGGCTGAATAGGCAGTGGAGATAAAAAGTGGGGCAAGCAGCAGTGAAAAGGGCATTTATTCAATGTAATGAAAAGGATTGCCAGTTGTCGTGCTTTAACCCCAGCCGGCAGCTAAGCACCACACAGCCGCTCAATCCCTCCCTCCCTGGTGGGATGGGGGAGAGAATTAGAAGAGTAAAAGTGAGAAAACTCGTGGGCTGAGATCAAGACAGTTTAATAGGTAAAGCAAAAGCTGTGCAAAGCAAAGCAAAACAAGGAATTCATTCACTACTTCCCAGCGGCAGGCAGGTATTCAGCCATCTCCAGGAAAGCAGGGCTCCATCACGTGTAACGGTTACTTGGGAAGACAAATGCCATCACTCCCAACGTCCCCCCCTTCCTTCTTCTTCCCCCAGCTTTACACACTGAGCATGACGTCATGTGGTATGGAATATCCCTTTGGTCATTTGGGGTCAGCTGTCCTGTCTGTGTCCCCTCCCAACTTCTTGTGCCCCCCCAGCCTACTCACTGGCGGGGTGGGGTGAGAAGCAGAAAAGGCCTTGACTCTGTGTAAGCACTGCTCAGCGATAATGAAAACATCCCTGTGTTATCAACAGTGTTTTGGTCACAAATGCAAAACATAGCCCCATACTAGCTACTATGAAGAAAATTAACTCTATCCCAGCCACAACCATTGTACCAGTAAAGCCAGGAATAGCGACCAAGCTTCCCAAATCCCCATCCATAACCCTATTCCCTTGGTCAAACTTCCTTTGGCTGACCTGAAAGACTCTTTCCTGCTTTGTGACTTGCCTCATGGAAGAAAATCATAGGAAGGAATTGTCACAGCAACAACATGAAGATTACAGAACAAGACTGTCCCTTGAAAGAAATTTGGGCAACTGCATAATGTAAATTGCATGTTCTAGCCCAGAACATCTGTTTTCATGTCCTGATCTCTCCAGAGGACCTTAAGATTTTTATATCTCTATTTCAGTTGTCCTCACGCACTGGATTGTGGCCCTGTAGTAGAGGCATATCCATGTTTCCTCTTATGCAGGTCTGCTGTTTAAATCAAGTAACATGGAAGAATATAATTCATACAGATGTACCCTTAAGCATTGCTCAATTTCTGCTCCAAATCCCCTTCTCTCTATAGACTGTAGCTGAACACTAACAATGTGTAGGGGAATAACAAAAGACAAATGGGCCAGAACTCACTCTCACTGACAAGAACAGGCTTATTTCCCTAACACAAGTTTTTGTTTGAAGAAATCCAACTTTCACCATAAGAGTATATATCTTTTAACACAGTCACCTTGTAGCTGTTCTCTTACTTGCTTTCCCTTTTTATTCATGTAATCAGTCTGTTTGGCAGGTGAAAAATTAGTATGACATGTGCGTCCTTTGCAGACGGCTGGGAGCAGCGAGGCTCCCCTGTCATGAGCATCTCTGCACACAGAGGGCTGGATCACTACACCAAACAGGACTTTCTAAAGAGGTGGATTAAAAGCTTAAAGCAGCAGCACAGGCAGTGTAAAAAGAAAACATCCCTTCAGTTAGAGGTGATCAGAAAAAAAAAAAGGTGGAAAGCAAGAAGTCTTAAAGCAATTTAAATAAAATAATCGGTTTAAGAAATTGCTGGCATGCCTGGAAATATCTATGCCCACACACAAATCTGCAACTTTTCCAAGGTCTTGGTGCAGTTGCAGAGATGAGGGCAGAACTTTTGCTTTCCGTAAACTGTGGAGTGCTTCACCTGAGACATATCCATGTGCTATGGACTGCCCTCCCATCAGAAATGGGAACATGGAAGTAGTGACAGGTGAAGGTCTGCAAATATATGCTTATTTCTTTGGTGTATTGTAACTGTGTAAGGATTGGTCTTAGGTTGCTTCAATTCCAGTCCCTTTCTTTTAACCCTTGTCTCATTCTTCCACTTCCAAGAGGAATACCAGTACTATAGGTAAAAAAAAAAAACCAAACCACCTCATTCCTCTTCCAATATATACGTCCATGTATTTCTACTTCTGTGCATGAAAAGCTCATTATGACATATATGTAAGCAGTGAAATTAGAAGTCTTTAGGCATGCATTTTAACTAGCATGAAATACAGCCGTCAGCTCCTTCTGGGAAGCTAGATTCAATGCCCCACTCCTTTGAACATGCAAGAAGTTTTGTTCACATACCTTCTTCTAAGAAACATTCTCTTTCCTCAGAGGATCTGGTCATTACTATTGGCAGTCTGTACCTTCAAACATCTATGGTTTACTGAAGTCTGGCTGCTATTGGATACACCTGAATCTTTTTAAGAGTTGTATGTCTGTTAATGGTTGCATTGATGGTTAAACCTGTAGAAAGAACCAGTGAACATAACCAAATACAGTATTAGTGAGAGTGTAGCATGCACCATTTTTTTGGCAGCAGTTGCATTTTTCTTATGAGATTACCCACAGCAGCTCAGCAGTTTCAACATGAATGGCACGGTTACATCTGGGGGAAAAATATATAAACATATTCTGAACCCTTCCTGTCTGTGGAGAGGGACATTTTGTCACAAACTTAGCAATAAACCTCAGAAACAAACTCAGTCCTGGTTTTGCTTTATGACAAGAGCTGCCAGCACCTGCACGTCAGAGGTCAGCGCTGAATTTGGCTAGGAAAAAAACAAACCAAAACAGAAAGAAGACAGAATTACCATTTTTTAAAATTTGAAAACTCTCACTCTCAGAAAGATCACCAGAGATATAAAAATAATAGTGTGTGTGGAATTCCTGATAATTCGTACCTGGGATGTAGACAGCAATGTCAGTCCCTGAATTTAAATTCCCCAACACACAGGACTGACTGTACTGTAGGTTTTCAATAGCTGCTTATTTTCCCCAGCTAGCTTTCAAACACCATCTTGTTTAAAGACACAGGAATCATATATAGTCATTGTAATTAAAGATCCAAAGGGTGAAATCCAAGGAAGGCTTGGAAGCTACCACTGCTTCAAAAGGAGGTATGATTTCACCCTGCCTGGGGAGTGAAGAGGAGAAATCCTGGCTTGCTTAGTGACACCAAGCAATCAGTGCTTGCTCCTCGTCAAACCTATAGATGAGCTCATCTATAGCTTGTGGTGGGCCTGCACTCTTTGGAAAGTGTCTTCCAAGGCTGACAATGTGTTGTGTTGCTTCACAGCCTGCCCTCAAAGGAAATCAGCATGTGTCCTACTGTGAAACAGCTGAGCAGCAGTGCTCTTGTTAGTGGCACTTTCCTCCTAACACTGCAGGTGTCACTGTAAAATAGAAAATCTGCACGTAACAGATTCTGTTCTGGTGACTTTGCAGGGGGATGTGCACAACTACGGTTTACGTGAAAATATTTGTCCTCTGATGATAGATTACAAGCTATCCTCTATTCTAATACTGCTGCTTGGATTGTATTTGGAGGTCACAGTTCTCATAGGAAGAACAAAACATTGATGTTATAAAGGCAGATTGTTCCCTCTCGTATGATGTTGCCATTTGTGAGAGAAATGCATAGCATTCCTGGTCTGCAAAACCAAAGCATCGCTTTGTCCAAGCGTAGTGGAGCGGTGACAGTTCAGTGGTGTAAAAAAGCAATTTGTTTCTGTCTCCATGGGGATGTGATGGTCCATGGTGTTGTATCTTTTGGGGCTGCCTAAGTAAATCTGTGCAGAAGGAGGTTCAAATGCTTTAATTAGGGTGGGTATATCCAGTCCACCAAGCTATTAGGACAATACAATACTGTGAATCCACAGCAGGCTCCTGCCTGGGAAATGTGAGAGGTATCTTAACTTCGCTGTAGCACACATCCGTAAGGCAGGGAGATTGTCTCCTGTCTCAAAGATTCATTGTGAGGATAAATGTATTGAAGAATGTGAATCTCTTAGATATTTTAGTTGTGAGAGTCAGCTCAGATGCCAAGTGAGATTCACC
>VYZW01062821.1:1298-12197 GCA_013401315.1 Balaeniceps rex
CCCCACTTCTTGTGCACCCCCAGCCTACTCGCTGGTGGGGTGATGTGAGAAGCAGAGAAGGCCTTGACTCCATGTAAGCACTGCTCAGCAGTAACTAAAACATCCCTGTGTTATCAACACTATTTTCAACACAAGTCCAAAACATAGCCCCATACTAGCTACTGTGAAGAAAATTAACTCTATCCCAGCCAAAACCAGCACATTCCTCTTTTATTTTTATATATATAAGAACATATGTGTACCATCTTCAACCAAATTTAGACTGGAAAAGACAGTGCAAGAGTAATTATGTAGTACTCAGCTGTCATCAAACCTGCTAACTAGTTCTTAGTATTCTTCTGTACATATAAACATTTCACATACTTCTACTGATGCATTTCTATTATCATCATTAGGAATCATAAAACAATCAATACAAAAGCAAGCACTTATGATTCAGTGAGTCATAAATACCATAGATTTTCTAAACAAAACAAAAAAAACCAACCCAGCAACATCTCTTAATGCTTCAAATGAAAATTGTTAATGTTTTTATGGTGTGGAGAAATTTTAATAGAAGCAGGATCAATTTATAAAATTGTGTAATATTTATTCTATCCTTTTGTTGAAATAGTGTTGCAGATCATGTTTTCCTGAAAAAAAATCCCCAACTTGAGTATAGGGTGACATGTAAATGCATCTGTTTTATTATTTATAGTATATAAGAAATGGTTTGGATTTTCAGTTACCCTGTTTCCACAAGAACGTCTTTGTACCATCTTTTTAGTTTGGGCTGCTCAAATTCATCTTATATTCTCTTGCAAAAAGGTACCTGAATCTCAGAAAGGGTAACAATGTGCTTAGAAAAGTGAATGCACTTAAAAGAAATAATTATTTGACTGGAAGTTTAGATGTTGAAGCTGCAGTCTGCAGTGAGGATAGGAACCAAACCCAAGAATATATTGGAATTGAGTTCTATATAGTGGAAGTCACACTTGCACCTGCTACATCTACACATGACCTGCGTAAACATGATCTAGCTGTGTTTCTGAGGCCATGTAACATGTCAGCATGACACTGAGCTTGATACTCTACTAGCAGGGCTATACAGCTAAATACAGCTGTCTATTGTTTTACAGTGCAGGCAAAAGGGTACAGAAGAACCTGCACCAAGCTGTAAAGACCTGGCCTATATCTACAGTCCTCAATGGACAGATTGTGAGTAACTTACTGAAGTAGAAAAAAGAAAGTTTGATATGTCTAAATGCTTGGGAAAATAGACATTTGATAGCTCAGTTGATGACTCATCGTCCACCTCTATCAAAACCTGAAACAATCCATAATAGCTGATGACTTCAGTGATGGGAACAAGATGTAAGTTTCAATAAATGTAATGTGGACTGAAACCTAACTATTGCCAAAGCCTAGAGGTACTTTCTGGTTAAAGCAACTAATAAAAGATTTGCCAAGATTGAAGAAATTCTACAAAATCACCTACCTTTAAAGTCTTGTGTGATTGTAGAATGTTCCTATAGACAAAAAAAAAAAAAAATCTCTTAAATGTTATATATAATGAAACAAAACGATAAANATATAATGAAACAAACAGATGAAGTATTGTCAAAGCGAAGAGTTTCATGAATCAAGTGATTGCTTGTTATGCAACATGTAAAATGAACTAATTCAAAAGCAGTTAGTGGCTTAGGCTGCTTCTTAGACTGCTTTGAGTTAGGTACATAAACAGTACATTGTCTTTTCTGTGGATGCTGCAACTAAAATTGCCAAAGAATCACAATGGCATAATGAAATCCTTTCAGTCAACTTCAGGAAGAAGCAACAAGGTGTGGAGCACTTGCAATGAGGCTTTTTACCGCAATGAAAAGCCCTCATAATTTCCTTCATTGGTTACTCATGGACAAATGTTGGATGAAAGGAGACAGGTGTGTCGGAAAAGGCTTTAGCATGATAATTATCATGCTAAAAAAGAAAATAATGCAAAACTTCTGACAGAGTTTGCATATAAAGCCTTAGAGTAAATTAATAATATTAGAAAAATCTCTCCATATATTGTTTAAGTTTGAGGAAGAAAAAATTAATTTGTCACTCTTCAGAGGACAAAATTACTTCAAAAGGAATTTAATGTAGGACCTTTTGCTTTTAGTAATTACATAGCAACATTATCACTTAAAAGGTTAAAGCTGCAGAAAAGCTCAGTGAAGTACTGATTTCCCAGGGCTTATTATCACAAACATAATACATAATGCAAAGACAGAGCCAAAAGCCCCTGCTGTGTATCACGTGATTCACAATTATTAATAACCTCATATTGCAACTGGAGCTGTATCTCTTGCTTAAAATGTAGGAAATATTTGTCTAATTAACATCTTTCCACAAGCTTAAGCTGTCTGGCCTTAGCCTACTGTAGTCAACCCGCTGTTTGTTAGAAGGCATCATATAAGCAATAAAGTGAATTCCTGATATTCACTTTCAATTGAATAACATAGTCATGAGAGCTGGCAACAAAGCAAGCCATGACAATATCCCAAAAGTCCTTTCTACAGTACTTGCAAGTTCCCAGTAAAGCACTTGCTTAGAACAAAAAGGGAATATTAGACTTCTATTTTGTGCTTTGTGTGTATGTTCTTCAAGGATAAAGGATGGTCGACTTAACCTGTTTGCTTTCTAAGATGAAATAACAAGACCCTGTGGATGAGGTGAGAGCAGTGGTGTTGCCTGTCTTTACTTAAAAAGGATTTTGACATGGTCTCCTACAGCATCCTTATTGCATGCAGACTGACATATTGTGGTCTAGACAGGTGATCTACTAGATGGATGTGAACCAAGTTGGATGCTCAGTCTCAAAGGATAATGTTTAGTGATTCTTTGGCTCAAGGCCAGTTACAGGTGGAGTTTTCAGGATATGCACTGGGACCTGTCATGAATATGACTTTTTACATGGCTTTGGTTTAGCAGCAATTTAGGATTTATTAATATTTTTGAGATAGATCACAAAATTAGGTTATATAATTCTTAACACCACTTAAGCATCAGCCAATTTAACAGAGCAATTCAATGGAATTTGTTATAATCAAAACAGCGACTTAGTTAAAGGTTCCTGAATGGCAAGTGTCACCTGAAACTTACAGCAGGGTTGCACACACAGAAGGGGTTTAAATCAAATCACACGCACACAGACAGACTGAAAAACAGCTCTAAACTAGTTCTGAATCAAATTGCACACACACACGCACACACACACAGAGGTTAACCTGTGATTAAAATGTCCCTTTTCGTGAGTTTCATTAATTACTCATTTTTATGTGCCAGCATTCATCAATGGACGGTCGGTGAACCTCGCGGAATCAGGCCTTTGAGTCCTTGTGAAATCAGGCCTTTGAGTCCTTGCAAAATCTTTGACGGACGATCCTTCAATCCTCGTGAAATCTACTCTGAGAACTGTCCCAGCTCAGGAGCAGATACTGGATCACACAGCCTGCTGCGGTCCCAGAGAGCTCGAAGGGTCTCCCTTTTGGATCGTTATTTATAGGATCTTGAGATGATTGGCTTTGGTCAGTATTTTACATTCTGGCCACAATTTGTGCTGAGTCATTCTGGTATAAAATTCAGGCAGCAGATGGCCCAGGTGTGGCCAGGGAGTGTCTGACACCCAAGTCACTGCACTTATGACCAAGATAACAGCACAATAGGGCTTATCCTGAGATCTCAGAGTGGCCTGGGGAGCTGCACCACCACAGGACCTATCCTATTTAACATCTTTATCAGTGACCTAGAGGAGGAGATGGACTACATTCTCATTTGGTTTATGGATGACACCAAACTAGGGAGAACCCAGGGCAGGGCTGCCTTTGAGAAGGACCTGGGTAGGGAACAGCCTGACAGGAACCTCTTGAAAATTCCAACACCTAGGATGAACTAGCCCCTGCCACAATACAGGCTGGAGTCTGAATGGATGGGGGGCAGCTGTGCTGAAAAAGACTGGGGGGTCTGGTCTGACAGCAAGCTGAGTGTGAGCTAACAGTGGATCCTGGCAGCAAAAGAAAGTCAACAGTGACCTGAGCCATATGAACAGGGGCAGAGCTGGTAGACCAAAGGAAGTGATTTTTCTTCTTTACACAGCACTCATCAGACCACGTATGAATTACTGTGTCCAGTTCAGGCCTCCCCAGTACCAGAGAGACACTGACAAACTGAAGTGTGTTCAGTGGAGGGTCACCAAGCTGGTCAGGGGCTGAAGAACACGCCCTACAAGAAGAGGCTGTGGGTGATGGGCTTGTTTAGCCTGGATGAGAGACAGATTCAGGGAGACCTAACAGCTGCCTGTGGGGAAGTCATGGAGAAGACAGAGCCAGGCTCTTCACTGAGGAATGTGTCATGTGGACCAGAGACAATGGGCATGAATTGAGAAAAAGACATTCAGTCCGTATACAACAACAACAACCACCTTTGTCCTTTTGAACACAATCAAGCAGAGAAGAAGGTTGACAGAGAGGTTGTGCAGTCTCCATCTTTGGAAGCTTTGAAGACTTATCTGGACAAAGCCCTGAATGACCTGGTCTGATCCCAGACCTGGCCCTGCTTTAGTCAGGAGGTTGGTCAAGATTACCTCTTGGCATTCCTTCCAACCTGAATTATTTGATGATTCTATTTTAACAAAGACTATTGGCCAGCAGCTAAACACCTGCACAGCTGCTAGTTCACTCTCCCCCCACAGCAGGATGGAGGGAGAGAATAGGAAGAGCAAGAAAATAAAAGAAAGACATGAAAACTCATGGACTGAGATAAAGACAGATTAATAGGTGAAGTAAAACTGTGCATGCAAGCAAAGCAAAGAAAGAATTCATTCACTGCTTCCCATCAGCAGGCAGATGTTTAATCACTTCCTGGAAAGCAAGGCCTTAGTATGCCTAACGGTTACTTGGGAAAACAAATGCCATAGCCACATATGTACTCCCTTCCTTCTCCTTTCCTTGAGCTATATTGCTGAGCATGATCCCTTTGGTCAGTTTGGGTCAGCTGTCCTGGTTTTGTCTCTTCCCAACTTCTTGCACACCTCCAGCCTACTTGCTGGCAGGCAGAGTGGGAAAAACAGAAGGGCCTAGAGGCTGTGCAACGAATGCTCAGCAACAGTCAAAACATCAGTGTGTTACCAACACTGTAATTTTAGTCACAAGTCTAAAACAGCACCACACAGGCTGCTGTGAAAAAAATTATCACTATCCCAGCAAGACTCAGCACAAATATCTGCAAAAAATCACAGCAAAATGCTGAGGCACCCCATAATCTTAGTGTGTATCATAATTACAAACACCCCTGGGAACTGTGAGTTATTAGTGTCTTGTCCAACATATCACTATTACTTCCACTGAACAAAGTCTTATGCAATATGTAGGTGTCCTGGAAGTTTACATGAAAAGTTTTGTCACATAAGAGAATCCTTAAAGTCTGCAAGGTATCTTCTGCCTATAAAGTAAGCTTATGGAAGTTAATCATGGAGTAAGAGCAGTAATTTTACAGGTTAAGAATTACTGCCTTTGCTTTCTAGATTTCTTACTTCAGCAAAATATCAGTATGCCTAAATTGATAGAAACCTCTGAGTTCTGCCTCAGAATCATTAATATCCCAGTGGAAAGCAATTTACAACTATTGGCTTCAAGTATTACCCTAAAAAAGATGTAGTGGCATTGACTGTCTGAGAGTGGATGATTTCCTTAGCTTCTTATCCATTATGTTGTCTGGTTAAAAGAATCACCAGACATGCAAGTCAAGATTTCTCATAAAGCCTGCCAATACAACCAACAAGTAAGTGTACTGAAGTAGAACTAATAAAGCTGGAAAATTTTACACAGATCAAGTTGCTATAGGCAAGCTGTAATCAAAAATATAAAACCTTGTATCGCTAAGTGAAATATATGTTACTGCAATGGGTGGACCAATTTCTTACCCAAAAGCATTTCTGTTTTGCAAAGAAAGCATAAGACCAGATTAAGGATTTGCTCTGGTGGTAGAGCTATGAGAGGAAGTAGAAAGGTTAAGGAGCATCAGGAAGC
The DNA here is from genome assembly GCA_013401315.1 of Balaeniceps rex. Classification (NCBI taxonomy): domain Eukaryota; kingdom Metazoa; phylum Chordata; class Aves; order Pelecaniformes; family Balaenicipitidae; genus Balaeniceps; species Balaeniceps rex. The sequence goes on from VYZW01062821.1 coordinate 7,346, forward strand.
CTGAGAAAGAGGTAGACTGGTGGAACCATGTTCTGCCCTCCCTGAGATGGAATAGGAACAGCCACCAGAAAAAAAACAAGATTGAGGGGATCCTGTATCCTCTCCCCACCAGGCTGAAGGCAGTAGCTTAAAGGAAAGGAGTGAATGGAGGCAAGTCCATGCTCAGGGCAGCAGGCGAACCCCCTCCCTGCCCACCTCGCCTTCCCAGCTGCCTCTCTACAATAGGTATGAGGCTCTGGATGTGGAAGGCCAGTCAATGGATGATGTGGATGACGGTTCATCTATACCAGAGATGTTGCCAAGCTCAGAAAGGCCTACCCCCCGTATCACGACCGCCTCCATGAGGAAGAAAAGACAGTTGTAGGTGACTCCCTTCTGAGGGGAACAGACGGTCCAATATGCCAGACAGACCCTCCTCTTAGGGAAGTCTGCTGCCTCCCTGGGACATCATTAGGAAACTCCCTAGCCTTGTACGGCTGCCAGACTATTACCCATTATTGCTCTCCCGTGTGGGTGGCGATGAAGCTGCAACCTGCAGTCCAAGGGCAGTCAAGAGACTTCAGGGCCTTGGGATGGTTGATAAGGGAATCTGGAGCACAGGTAATTTTTTCCTCTATCCTTCCAGTTGCTGGCAGTGACATTAGAAGAAACAGATGGACCCAGTCTATCAATACATGGCTTCATTGCTGGTGTCACCACCACAATTTTGGGTTTTTCAATAATGGGATGACCTACATGGCACCAGGCCTGCTGGCATCGGATGGGATTTATCTTTCTCAAAGGGGGAAGAGGGTCTTTGCTTATGAGCTAGTGGGGCTCATTGACAGACATTTAAGATAGACTTGAAGTGGCGGGGGGATAATATCAGGCTTGCCCATGACAAGCTGTGGGATGACGTGCCAAGGGTGGGGAGACAGGGTGCTAGCGAGGACCCTCAGCCTGTTGCTCTGAGATATGCTGGGTACACTGCAGCACACTTGAAGTCTTATGGAGGTGAGCCAGGGGCTCCTGAGGTAATAGGACCCAACAGGGAAACACCAGTGAAATACCTTAAAGGAATTAAGGTGTGTCCCTCTAAGAAGGTGACACAGCCGACAGCTCAGCTGAAGGGCCTCTACACCAATAAAAGCTATGACCTAGTTGCCATTACTAAAACTTGGTGGGACGAATCCCAGGAATGGAATGCTGCTATTGATGGTTACAAGCTGTTCAGAAGGGACAGGCAAGGAAGGAGGAGGGGAGGACTTGCCCTCTACATCAGGAAATGGATAGAGTATGAAGAGCTGTCTCTGAAGAATAGCCATGAGCAGGTTGAAAGCTTATGGGTAAGAATTAGAGACCAAGGCAACAAAGGGAACCTTATGGATGGTATTTGCTACAAGCCACCCAATCAAGGGAAATCTATTGACAAAGCCTTCTTACTCCAGCTACAGGAGGCATCGCACTCACAGGCTCTCATCCTGCTGGGGGATTTCTGCCACCCTGACATGTGCTGAAAAAGCAACATGGTGAGCTGTAGGCAATCCAGGAGACTCCTGAAGTGCCTTGAGGATAAATTCTTAAGCCAGGTAATAGACAGCCCTACCAGAGGGGATACAATACTGGACCTGATGGTCACCAATGCAAGTGAGCTAATTGGTGACGTCAAGATTGGAGGCAGCGTGGGCTGCAGTGATCATGCACTGCTGGAATTCATGCTCCTGAGGGATATGAGTCAGGCAAAGAGTAAAGTCAGGACCCTGAATTTTAGGAAGTCAAAATTCCAGCTGTTCAAGGAGTTAGTCAATAGGACCCTTTGGGAAACTGCCCTCAGGGGCAAGGGAACAGAACAGAACTGGCAGATCTTTAAGGATGCTTCCCATGGACTGCAAGAGCTCTTGATCCCCAGGTGTAAGAAATCAGGAAAGGAAGGGAAGAGACCAGCATGGATGAGTCGAGGCCTGCTGGTCAAACTAAAGGGTAAGAAGGAAATGCACAGGCAGTGGAAGCAGGGACAGGTATCCTGGGAAGAGTACAGGGACACTGCCCAGTTGTGTAGGGATAAGGTCAGGAAGGCCAAGACAAGGCTAGAGCTGAACTTGGCAAGGGATGCAAAGAATAATAATAAGGGCTTCTACAGGTATGTCTGCCAGAAAAGGAAGGTCAAAGAAAGTGTACCCCTCCTGATGAACAAGACTGGTAAACTGGTAACAATGGACGAGAAGAAGGCTGAGGTACTCCACAACATTTTTGCCTCAGTCTTCACTGGCAACCTCTCTTCCCACACCTCTTGAGTTGATGGACCGCAAGATAAGGACTGGGGGAGCAAAGTTCCTCCCACTGTAAGAGAAGATCAGGTTCATGACCACCTGAGGAACCTGAACATACAGAAGTCTATGGGACCTGATGAGGTGCATCCCAGAGTCCTGAGAGAATTGGCTAGTGTAGTTGCCAAGCCACTCACCATGACATTTGAAAAGTCATGACAGTCAGGTGAAGTCCCCTGGAAAAAAGGAAACATTGCACCCATTTTTAAAAAGGGTAGAAAGGAGGACCCTGGGAACTACCAACCCGTCAGCCTCCCTTCTGTGCCTGAGAAGATCATGGAACAGATCCTCCTAGAAGCTATGCTAAGGCACATGGAGGACAGGGAGGTGTTTCAAGACAGCCAGCATGGCTTCACCAAGGGCAAGTCTGGCCTGACCAACCTAGTGGCCTTCTGTGATGGAGTGCCTACATCAGTGGACAAGGGAAGACCTACAGATGTCATCTATCTGGATTTCTGTAAAGTTTTTGACACGGTCCCCCACAACATCCTTCTCTCTGCATTGTAGAGATATGGATTTGATGGGTGGACTGTTCGGTGGATGAGGAAATGGTTGGATGGTCTCATCCAGAGGGTAGTGGTCAACAGCTCAATGTCCAGATGGAGACCAGTGACAAGTGGTGTCCCTCAGGGGTCCATATTTGGACCAGTACTGATTAATATCTTCATTAATGACATAGACAGTGAGATCGAGTGCACCCTTAGCAAGTTTGTAGACAACACCGAGATGAGTGGTGTGGTTGACATGCCTGAGGAATGGGATGCCATTCAGAGGCCCCTGGACAAGCTTGAGAAGTGGGCCCATGTGAACCTCATGAGGTTCAACAAGGCCAAGTGCAATATCCTTCACCTGGGTTGGGGCAACCCCCAATATCAATACAGGCTGGGGGTTGAAGTGATTGAGAGCAGCCCTGAGGAGAAGGACTTGGGGGTTGTGGTGCACGAAAAGCTGGACATGAGCCAGCAAGGTGCGCCCGCAGCCCAGAAAGCCAACCGTATCCTGGGTTGCATCAAAAGAAGTGTGGCCAGCAAGTCAAAGGAGGTGATTCTGCCCCTCTACTCCGCTCTGGTGAGACCCCACCTGGAGTAGCGTGTCCAGCTCTGGAGTTCTCAGCACAGAAAAGACATGGACCTATTAGAGTGGGTCCAGAGGAGGGCCACAAAAATGGTCAAAGGGATGGAACACCTCTCCTATGAAGAAAGGCTAGGAGAGTTGGGATTGTTCAGCCTGGAGAAGAGAAGGCTCCAGGGTAGACCTTATGTCTTTCAGTACATAAAGGCAGCTTATAAGAAAGATAGGGACAGACTTTTTAGTAGGGCTTGTTGCAATAATACAAGGGGTAATGGTTTTAAACTAAAGGAGGGTAGATTTAGGCTAGATAGAAGGAAGAAATCTTTTACAATGAGGGTGGTGAAACACTGGAACAGGTTGCCCAGAGAGGTGGCAGATGCCCCATCCCTGGAAACATTCAAGGTCAGGTTGGATGGGGCTCTGAGCAACCTGATCTAGTTGAAGATGTCCCTGATCATTGCAATGGGGTTGGACAAATGATCTTTGGAGGTCCCTTCCAACCCAAACTATGATTCTATGATTCTATCATTGTAGAGAAGGAGAGTGCTTATTGGTTATTCTTATAAATGTGAAGTTCAATGATATCAAGACCTCAAGAAGTAGATGAAGATCATTTAAGTTTTGTAAAACTGAAAGTCATAATTAGAAATGTACTTTTGACTGAAATAGATCGATGGCCATTTAATACCTGAATAATAGCCTGTACAGAAAGATCTAATATACTTCCTTTAAGGTTAAATTATATCCTCTAATTGTTTCACCTTATCTTTCTGAAACATTTTTGAGATGTCTATTTTGTCTACTGTTTTAGATTCTGCCTTACAGAATCAAAATGCTAATACTCAGGAGTAGCTCACATACAAATAGGATGATAAAGGACAGTGTTTTTTTTTATTTGGGATTTTTTTAATCCATTCTGTATATTAAATTGACTCACCTCATGAAATTATTTTTTTAAGGATTTTTTTCAAGATTATCAGGACCGCTAGCACCTTTAGACATTGACTAAAAGCAATTTGCAGCTATTTAAGCATAAGTTAAATTATAGTTGTAGGATCAGTCAAGAAACTGCTTTCTTCAGTCACCAAAATCTTACAGACAAGATATATAACAAGATTTTTAAAAACCTCACATTTTCAAATTCAGTTCTAAATATTTTTTTCTGTATACTGTCTCTCAGCTTCTTGACTGAAAAAAATGTAATGACCGATGTCATGGTTTAGCTCCAGTCAGCAGCTGAGCACCACACAGCCGTTCGCTCACCCTCCCCCCCACGGTGGGATGGGGGAGAGAATTGGAAGGGCAAAAGAAAACTCGCGGGTTGAGATAAAAACAGTTTAATAATTGAAATAAAATAACAATAATAATGATAGTAATAAAATTGCAATGAAAAGGAGAACGAGAGAGAGAGAAACAAAACCCGGGGCGGGGGGGTGGAAAGTGATGCAACCGCTCACCACCCGCCGACCGATGCC
>VYZW01062822.1:15059-25731 GCA_013401315.1 Balaeniceps rex
GCGGTTTCATAGCCAGGGTAGCCAGTCAGATTTATCCCAGTACCGAAAACCCAGATTCTTTTTTGTTTTTTTGGTCAGTGATGTGACTATGTCAATAACTGTAAATAGCTGGATATTTTGGACTAGTGACATTAAGTGCAACAAAATAAAAATCACATTATGCATGTAGTTGGTTGCTGTGCTGAGAAATGGCATACTATCCATCCCACTGACAGAATTTTGTCCTGTGGTATATAAGCTACAAATGACACAGGAAAAGGTTTCTGAACATAGAATACAAACCTTTGTAATATTATTTTTGATTGCGGAGACATTCTGCTACAGTCCCAATGAGAGCTAGCTGAAGGTTCTGTGCTTAAGGTAGGAGGGCAAAGGTTGAGGTAGAAATGGGTTTTCTGAACTTGGAGGGTGATCTTAGCGAGAAGCAAGTAATTAGACATTGACAGAACTGAAAAGGTGATGCGTAGGCTTAAAGAGGTCTGGGATATGAGGATATTTGTTTCAGTTGGGCTAGAAGGAGCTATGAAACTCTGAAGAGCTGAGTGAATGGGGAATGATTGAATTGATAGTTTATTACAGATGGGAATTAAATAAAATGGAGGAGTGAGTTATGGTGAGAGCTGTCTGGTAAAAACAGATTTAGTGGGCAAAAAAAACCAAACACAGGTTTGAACAAAATAATATAAAAGGGTAAGAGAGGATTAAATAAAGTAAAAGCTAATGTTTCTCCTTGCCTAAACTGCAGTTTGCTTCTTCCTTTCACAAACTGATGAATTGGTAAGGGTAAGCAACGCAACTAATGACTCATGGTGCTCTTACTCGTTTTGGAAGGTGTTTCCTAAGAGCAGGAATAGTCACTGAATGCTTTGATTAAAAGTGGTGCTTTTGTATCTAGCTTGAGGATTCTAATACTGAGGCTTTTATATCTTTACACGTTCATTTGTCTTTAAATCACTGGTAAGACTATTTAAAACTGCAGATCTGTATTTGCATGCGTGTGTACATGAGTCTTAGTGGTGCTGAGGTTTCATAAATGTCAGCTGAGTAGTAATAATCTTATTCTGTAGGTGGGCAGATATTGTCACTGACCTAAACACCCAAAATCCAGAATATCTAGATATTCGACACCTAGAGAGAGGATTGCAGCATCGAAAAACAAAGAAGGTAAGGTAAACTTACTAAGATGGGAGGAAATTTATGGTAGATTTTTGGCAAACTTATTCACACTTCAGCAGTGTAAGATAACTTCACTAGAAGAAATTTGTTATGAAGTGTTGCTGAAGACAAAAGTCAAATGTGGGTACTTACATACCAGAGTCATTTATATTTACTTGCAGGACAAGGTACAATACAGCAGTAGCCTGGTATATGCTAGGATGAACCAGAATATCTGCGTATACAATATTTTTGGTCACAATATTTAACCTTGCTGGCTTAAAATGTAGCTGCAGCAAGTATAGAAATACTCTACAGAAAAATTACAGACAGATCCTTTTGGTGCGTGGTCTTCAAGCTACATGTAAGCATGAAAGAAAGTAGAGTTGAGTAGGATCAAACATAAAAGAATGCATGTCTTTCTCTTGAGTGGACTTACTGCGAATACATACAGTTTTCTTTCCTATAGATAGGGCTCTATCTTGTGGGTGGGGGATGTATTTTTGATTTCCATATTGAAAGTCTATGAGAAATAATAGGCTGAAAAGATGGTTTCATATGTGGAGACCCTATGGAAGACTCTGTCAGCAAGGTGAGAAGGGACCAGAAGAGATCATTTGTGTGAAAGTGGCTGGAGAGTAAAAATGACTAGCAGAACAAAAGTTATACTAGCGCATGAAAGATAAAAAGGATGACTTAAAAAGATGAGAAAGAAGGCAGTAATTGAATCTGGGAAGCAATCAAAATCGATTGAGCAGAGTTGTTTGTTTGTGGATACATTTTTTTGGGTTTTTTTGTTTGCTTGTGTGTTGTTTTGTTGGGTTTTTTGGCTTTGTTTTTTTTAAACAAATTCTGTTACCTGCCAAGATGTTAATTTCAAATATATATGTATGTTAGAAATGCGCCTGTGTGCATTTAACAAAGAACCTTTTTACTTTGATTAGGTTGGAGGAAATCTTCATTGCATCATTGCCTTTCAGAGACTGAACTGGCAAAGATTTGGTCCTTGGAATTTTCCATTTGGAAACGTTAGACAGGATAAACAATCCCAAACACAAGGAATTTCCAAATCTGAGAGTGAAGACAATATCTCTAAGAAGCAACATGGACGACTGGGTCGATCTTTCAGTGCTGGCTTTCATCAAGAATCTGCGTGGAAGAAATCTAATCTTCGTGAGAGGAGGAACAGTGGGTATCAGAGTTATAATGATTATGATGGAAATGATTAAAATTAACTTTAGATAATAGAGTTGATATATTAAAGTTAGTTTTAATCAAGACATATTAGGGAACTTTAGTCCTAGAATACATATGAATAGAAATTATGGTATAAGATAGAGCTTCATAATTATTAAATAGATCTGATGATATGGTTGCAATGGATGAGATCTGATGTACAAACTGACAGATAAGCACAGATTATTGTACTTTTGCAATCAAAAGTAAATATGATAGCAAAATCAATCATTTCTTTTGAAATAATTGTATTATGTCCTGATCCGTGAAAACAAAAGAGCAGATTGAAGTTAGTCAATGTAATAAACAGACTTCGCTGAAAATAATTAGTATTCAAAAGCATGAAAATTTATTATATGACTTTATAAAAAGGGTTATTCTGCAAATGGTGTAAGGATAAAAGTAAACATTGCCTTCCTTTTTAACACTCCATTTTATTAAGGCTGCCCATATCCAGTGAAAATAAAAAAAATCACATAGGTTAGAAAACCCTGTCAGATTTACAAAGTGAATGTACATTCTTCATTTAGTTCCCAGTAGACTTCTGTCAGTCAGATAATCATATTTTGTCAAGTAGGTCTTGGTTACTTTTTCCTTAGCTGGATGCCTGTTTTAGACTGAGAGGAATTGCCTGTGGCAGGGAAAGTTTGAGGATGGACCTTCTTTGCTGCTTTTGCTCTGTGGGTACAGCGGCAGAATTCTTATCATGGAGCCTCTTGAGAGCACGGACTCGCATAACACAAGCTAGTGAAATTCAGTATTAAAAAGCTGCATTTACCGTTAGCCAAATGAGCCAGCTGAACACTGCGTTCTGTTGGCAGTTCTTTTCCTTGTTGAGTCTTAAAACCTCTGTCATTTTTCTGCTGCTCTTTTAATTTTGTGTGAAAGGGATGCAAGTGCCGAAAACTGCTGGCAGCCCTGATGATATTATATACCTCTCAGCCAGCAAACCATTCAAGGTTTTTCAGGTGTCCATGTAGTGTCTCTTTTTTTAAATTTTTTTTTCCCAATTTGAAATGTATCCAGTTGTTTGCTCAAACACATCTCAACAGTTGTAACTTCTGCGTACAAATGTTCATACCTGCTCAAGGATTAATTTTTTGACATAAACAGATTTGTCATGGAATGCAGGGGTTTTGTAGGTTGCTGCTTTTGTTAACCAAAAATGGGAGACTTTTAGACTCTTGTTCAGTCAATAAAATTTGTTTTCTATTTTGTCATTTGCTTTTCATTTTTCTCGGGAATGGTGACCCTACATTTAATGAAGATTTTCAGGAAAGCAGGTAAACGAAGGATCAGAACTGCAACCCCTGCTTAGCAAAGTAATCCTGGAGGTAGGATCTCTTTGCTCGTAAGCATGTGCAGCCTCTGTGACTTAACCTGAAATATTTAACTTGCCAAATTCTGCAGGCTGATGACTGAACAAAACCCATAGGTTTTGAAAATGTAGATATTTCCCAGATGAACTATTTTAAGACTTTATTTTTGCAAGCTGGATTTGGGCTGAGGACTCAAATCTCTTTAGAATACTCAAGCTGTGTTCTTTGGGGTACTTCAGGCTTACATGAGTTCTATAAATGTCTAAGTTTTGCCTAATAATGGTAGTTGCACTGAGGAACAGGGAGTTGTCTCTCCCGTATTAGCCTGCTGCTATTCTTAAATAGGTGTGTTGTGATGGACTTTTACAGTCACTTTGTGTTGCTCTTGCTTTAGAGGGACTGCCACGCTTCATGCTAAATAGGTGGCATCTTTAATTCTTCTAGCATTAGCAAAAGAAGGAAGATGTGTTTCCCCGGGGACCTGCTGCTGGGACGTAGCAAAGGCTGCCTACAGCTTTCCCTAGGGATTCCCTGGTGGGAGAAGCGGGGTGCAGCGAGGGGGACTGGGGATGGGGTGGGAGCGGAGTGGGGAGAGCACGGGCCGCAGGTAAAGTCATGCTTAGGGACCTGTGCTACCTATGCCGTTTGGCGTCCTTCTGGCTCATTTTCTGAGAAGCCGGGGAGATATCTAGGCGGCTGAGTGTTGCCGAAAAAAGGAAGAAAAAAAAAACGTGGCTTTTTTTCTTTTTGCGACGTTGTGTTCGGTACCTGGCCTCCGGGCAGCGGAGGACCCGGCGGGCAGCTCCCGGCCTCCTCGCTGTGGCCCGCCCGCCTCAGGCGACAGCGCGCCGCTGCGGTCCCTCTGCCTGGGATGTCTCACAGGCGGCTGNCGCCGGGGCGTGTGAGGGGCGACCAGACCGTGCAAGCAGCTCCTCGGCGGCCGCGGATCCCCGCCCACCATGGCGCCCGGCTCCGCCCCGCGAACTGCGCTTCCCGGCGGCAGCGCGAGCGAGGCGCATGCGCACGCTGCGCGGGGAGGCCGCGGGGCGGGAGCGGGGCTGCCAGGGGCTCCTCGGCCTGAGGCGTGCGGGCCTCGTCACCGCTCTGCTCCGCGCTGGGCCCGCCGCCGCCGCAGGTGAGCCCCGCTCCGACGGACACCCCGCCTGCCCCTGCCCCTGCCCTACCCTGCCGCGGCCTGGCGGCCTTCCCCTGCCCTGCCCTGCCCTGCCCTCCGGCCGAGCCCCCTGCCTCCCCCGGTGGGCGCGGCCCCGCGGAGCGCCTCAGCGTGTCCCCGGGGCGGAGGGCGGTTGTCCGGGAGCGTGGCGGTCTCTGCAGAGGGGAGGGCCGAGGCTACTAGAGCTGTCTGATCGCCGGCCGGCGAGCAGCTGTAACGCTGCTCTTGACCGGATTTTTTAAAGGTTTTTCACGCACCGAAAACTGAGGGAATCGTCCGGAACCGGCCCGAGCGGCTGCCGGGGCGGCGGAGCGCCCTCCCCAGCCTAGCCCGCCTCGTTATTTCTGTTTGCAGTGATAATGCATCGTCATTAATAAAGCATACGTGGATCGTATAATGATAGGGTTATTCCTTCTTTTGTTCCGCATAGATTCTTCTCTCTCAAAGTAGCTGAGAAAGGACAATGGGAGTTCAAGGACTTTGGAAACTGCTTGAATGCACTGGGAGACCTATAAACCCAGAAACACTAGAAGGAAAAATTCTTGCTGTTGGTATCCTTTAAAAGTAAAGCTGAGGACCCAAAGTTGTGAGGGAGATTATTTTAACGATTTCACTTATTTCTACGTGGTCTGTTGTGTTTAGCTGCTTTTTATATTTTAAACCATGATGATATTTTTATAAATAGATTTTATGCTTTATAATATGTGGAATGCTAAGCTCTTTATTTTTTTTTAATGTTTTAAAAAAGAGACTTTTTTAATAGATTCCTTACACAAGTGTTGAGCTATAGGATTTTGTGCTTTATAAATAAATGCTCTGCTCTCAGCAGGACTATAAGATGAAAAAGTTTTAAGTACTTTTGAATCAACTTCCCTATCATGCATACTTGGTTAAATGCTGGCAAGATGTGAAAAGAAGTTACCCTTCATTTATTTGTAAAAATAACTGGAGAGGTACTACTTGCTGCACAGTTGTTTCAACTCTGCTTTTTGTCCAGGGCGGTAGGGGCAAGAATTTATTCTTCTCTGAAGTTCACAAGTATTTGGATAATCTTGGTTTCAATAAGCCAAGCCTGGAACAGTGGGCCAAAGCCACTCGGTGAAATATGTGCACTTTATAGGAAACTATTAATATGGTATATGTGTAAGGTAGCACATTTTTTCCTGTTAACGATTCTTTAAGATATCAGTATTTGGTTGAACCAAGCAATAAAGGGAGCCAGAGATCGTGGTGGTGGTTCCATACAAAATGCTCACCTCCTCACTCTGTTTCATCGACTCTGCAAGTTACTGTTTTTCCGAATTCGACCTGTCTTTGTTTTTGATGGAGAGGCGCCGCTTCTGAAGAGGCAAACCTTGGTAAGTACCTTTGCTGAGTCATGGCAATGCAAAATAGGATGTACGGCCGCTGATAGTAAGTAGCCATTTTCAATTTCCTTCTTACTCTGCTTATGCTTCTGAGCCATGAGGATGGAGGGCTTGAAGTGCGCTGCTGCGCAGGTGTTCTTTGCAATCCCAGTCTTCGTTAGCTGTTGGAGCATGCAGCAGCTCCCTTTTGATATATTCAGGTTTGATTTGCATAGAAACCAGATTGCAGAGAGGTAGATGATGGCATAAGCCTGAGTCTTGCTCCAGAATGGAGCTGAACACAACTCTTGCAAGCATTTGTACCCAGAAGCTGAAAACTGTTCCTGAGTCCCACAGAGGAAACCGACGTAGAGAGATTTAGGGGATCAGAATGCTGTGTCCCCATTGATGTAGGGTGAGTTAGGAGTTGCTCATAGACTCAGCATGCAGAATTATAACAGTAAATCACCAGATGTGTATCTTCAGCATCCAGCAAAATCTTGTTGGTGTTAATCTTATTTTTACAGGCTAAGCGAAGACAAAGAAAGGAAGTTGCCATCACTGATTCCAGGAAAACTACAGAGAAACTCTTGAAAACATTTTTGAAGAGACAAGTTATCAAAACTGCTCTTACGGGCAAAAGGCAAGAATAAAAATTAATTTCCCCTTGTTTATAAGTGACAGGTAAGTGTTTATGTAGCTATTAATCACTGTTTTTTTTCTTTTTCTTTCCCTAAGGAATGAAGCTTTGCCCAGTATTACACAAGTTCGAAGAGAAGAAATTGATGATATGTATGTATTGCCTTCTTTAGAGGATGAAGAGAAGAACAGGTAGGTAGAATTAAGAAAAATAGCTTAAATGGCTATAATAAACTCAGATAAAAGTATAAACCATGTTTTTTGACACTGCTGAAAGGCCTTTTGACCCATGAGACTCCATGATATATAAAGTATATTTCTTTAATTTATATTTTATTTCAGTTTCTTTTTGGAGAGTTCAGTTTATAGCTCTGGATACAGAAGCCTTCTAGTTATTTATGGGACAGTAACAGAAGAAGCTTTCAGCCCACAGATTAAATTTCTACCCTGGATTCATGTTTAAGGATGAAAGTGCTACCTCAGTCACTGTGGCCGTATCTATACAGCTAAACGGAACTAGTTGTTCAAGCTTGGGTAGCTGGTGTGTGGCAGCTTGATTCCGGTTTGCATCCCCTCATTCAGTAGTGTAGACGTGTTCAGCAGAAGTAGGCTTTGTATGTACTTGTCAAACTTGTGACATCTTCTTAAATAACACTGAGTGAGAATGTGGGGCTATCCGTTAGATTACTCTGCGCACATCTTATATATACTTTTATATACTTTAAATGCTGACCGAATAAGAATCAGGTAATGATTTAAACAGCAACAGTTGTTTCAGTCTAGATTTAACTGACATAAGTCTGCCTTCGTGCTTTCTGTTCAGATCTTTTTGACTTGTGTATGTATTTGTATGTGTGTGTGTGTGTTTGTATGTATATGCATATATATATGTGTGTGTACTTTGTTGTGTATGAATTTTTGTACTTACCAGTGACTAATGTCCTTTTGCTTAAAATAGGAACTTTATTTTCCTATGTAAATATCTACATCTTTTTTTCTCTTTGTGATTTTTAGCTCGGAGGAGGAAGAGGAAAAAGAATGGGAAGTGAGAATGAGCCAAAAAAAGATGTTGCAGGTAAGTGCATCCTAATTGCCCTGTTACTGTGAACAATCCTCTCATTCGTGTGCTATGCTTAAAAAAAAAAAAAAAGTGTTTGGAGGTATAGGTCTTCCTATAGCATTACTTACCAAGCAAACAAGTTAATTTTCAGTACTCTGTGAATTCCTACTAATGAGGAAATACAAATGTAATTTTCTCCACTAGAATACAGCAGAATAGGAATTTCTTACGGTATCTTTTTTTTTTTTTTTTTTTTTTTNGACTACTTTCTCTGGACATGTGAAGAAGAAATTGTTTTTTGTAACAAGTGAAATGTATGCATTTGTGCACATGTGTGTGCACATATAAAACGGCATATTTAACAAAATTCCTGTGCTTCTCCAAATACGAATTGATGTTGAAGCACTTTGGTCCTTGAGTTTTCACAGATAAATTCTGTATTCCCTTCTGATGTGCTGATCTCATGGGAAGAGAAGAAAAGAAATCTATAACCTAAGAAGAAGGCATAATGAATAATAAAATTCTCTCTGCTTTCATCAAAGAAAAAAAAACAACCAAAAAAAACCTCTTGGAAATACTGTTTATCTTTGAAGTAGTTCGCATTCAGAAGGAGAACCTCTTTGGAAGGATAAAATCAGACTAGCTGAGGCTATAGGACCTGCTTCTGCAGTTTATACTAAATATCTTTTTGTAAAAAGAATAAACCTAAGTTTCTCCATATAGTGTACATCAATAATTGTGTACTTTACATTATTTTATTAGATAGTAGTTATCTTTTTTTTTTTTCTTAACTGTTTTCTTGACAGTATAGGAAGTAGCAACAGCGATTTTGTGGGGGTTTTTTTGTTGTTGTTTGGAATGATGCTCTAAAGATTTTATTGGCTTTGCTGTGCTGTAATATAAAATAGGTGTTTATATTATAGTTTTCTGTTTTTATAGGAAGAGTTATGTGAAAATCCTCATTCTGTAGATATTGAATCAGAAGATTTCAACAAGCTGCCTCCAGAAATAAAACATGAGATCTTGACTGATATGAAAGAATTTACAAAGCGAAAAAGAACATTATTTGAAGCAATGCCAGAGGGAATATTTAAAATAGTTTTCAAGCCGTCAGAATGGAGCTATTGCCATTAATGCAGATGAAGACTACATAAGAGTATCACATCTGTAAAACTTCACCCCCAGGCCTATTTAATAAGAGTTGTTAGTTGAGGGAAAAAAACCACAATGAGATAATGACTCTTAACAGAGCCTTCGCGTGTGTCTATTCAGAGTCCTATCTCTTCATTTCCACCAAAATTGATAGAGCTAATTCAGTTTTGCAAGAATGGAAAAAATCATGCTGTGTCTCATGCCTCATCAGCATTACGCCCAAGATTTCAATTGCAAGAACATACTACTGGTGTGGCCAGGCAGAATGAACGCAGCTTGAATTCCAAACCCTCAGGTTCTTAGGGGAGCTGGCAGCTGCAAAAAGGCTTTTGTAACTTAGGCAGATGTGTTACTGAAGCCATTCAGAGACAAATGGGGAATCCTACAGTGCCACTTCCTACAGTAGCTTTTCAGAGCACAGTTAGATTTTAAAAGTACAATGTATGTCAGACCAAATGATAGCTTGTGCCCAAGTGTAAGCTAAGAACCATCGTCTTAAAGCCATCCACATGTGGATTCTGTTATAATTGTTTTTAAGGTGGGGACCAGCTCTGTTAGCTGGCTAAGTTTTGTTGGTCACATCATTGAGATCTCGTTGTGTTTAGCCAGCATTCAGAACTACTTAATGGTACCTTTTAGAATTGTTGTGTGTTACTGAGCTAGTGTTGCTGTCGCTTGGGAGTGCAGCAGTTGGTAACAGACAAATGTTACCTGCTTAAACGAAACTCTTAAAAGTCTCTCCAGAGTGTGCTAAATGAACTTGCTTAAAAGGTGCAGCTAGTGGCATTTTATTTAAATTGACTTGGTTGGTTGTTTTTTTTTTTTATTTTTATTTTTAAGGAGTCCAGTGACTTTTCCCAGTACCAGCTTAGGGGTTTGCTTAAGAAAAGCAACCTCAATCGGTGCATAGAAAATGTACAAAAAGAATTGAATCAACAGCACTCGGGTGAAATCCAAACACAATATGAAAATGAAGGTGGTTTTGTGAAAGAAGTGGAATCTAGGAGGGTAGTCTCTGAAGATACTTCTCACTATATCCTAATAAAGGGTATGTCAGGTCTTAATTTTGTAAACCGTCTTGTTGGTGTGTGCAGTGTGCAGCTGTCAGTTTTAAGAAAAACCTGAATATTGTTTACAGGTGCATGTAGCCGATACTTTGTATGAAATGTGTATTACTGTTAGACATAATTAACTGTGATCTGTAAACGTGTAGAAAACTGGTTTATTAATCTTTATATAATGATGTTTATTATGTAAATTGGAATGTTAGTATAAAGCATTTTTTTACTTTAAAAAAAAAAATCAACAAAAAACTTTCTTTCAGGTATTCAAGCAAAAGAAGCTACAAGTAGAGACTTGGAAACTACTGCAGGACCCTCATCAAAAATGCTTGAACTTACTAAATCGAATAAAATCAATGAATCTCCTGCTAATACAAAGCTAATGGCATCTGACAAGTTGCAGACAGAGAAAGATAACAGTGTAGTGACAGCACCACCCTCTCCTCGGACTTTTCTTGCTATCCAGGCAGCTATGGTAGAAAGCAGCTCAGAAGAAGAACTTGGGGATGAAGGTGCGGGACGACTGAATG
>VYZW01062822.1:25759-45876 GCA_013401315.1 Balaeniceps rex
AATGCGAACCAATCTGTAACAGAGGAAGGCAACGTGTCTCCAAGAACACTACAGGCAATTCAGCAAGCTCTGAGTGATGGTGATAAAAGGGAGGAAATTGTTACTGTCAGAACTGATGGAGTGCTACCCGAAAGATCAGAAGTGAAGGATTTTCTGCTTAGTAGCTCAGATGAAGAAGATCAGATTCCTGAAGTTAAGGAGGCAAAAAAAATACCTACATCTACAATTCGTTCGTCAACCCAAGTGGTTGTGCAAGACACTGAATCTGAACAAAAGAGTCAGGAGCTGGAAAAAAATCATGTTACACCCAAGGACATCAGTATATCCAGAGCTGAAAATTATTCTTGTATTGACAATATGAGAAAAGGCAAAGAAGATGTAGACAAAGAAGAAAATGCTTCCAAAATGGACTTAAATTCTTTGGGAGATAAGGATATAAACTTGTGCACGCAGAAGCCAAGCTGTTCCCCTGTACAAACTAGTATAGGGGCTTTGATTCATGCTGAAACAACAGACCTTTCTAAAAATGAGGAAAACTTGAAAATTTCTGAAAGTGTAGAGGAAGCAATTTCGCATACAGAAGAGAATGTATCTGAGGTTCAAAAGGATATTAGATTTTTTCCAGAAGCAAAAGGTCCTGAGGAGGAAAGAGAAGGGATATCACAGTCTGAAGACAGTGATTCTGATGGTATGTGCTTTCTAATTGTGTGAAAAGATAAGAAAATGGGACCTTATTGTATTTGTAGTCAGTTGAAGTTAACCTTTTTTCCTAGTAGGAAATGCTTTAAAATACATCTATTCCTACGTATGTAGGAGGTGGGAGGAAAATCTGAGCTGTGTTTTTCCCCTTGGTGTTATGTTTTATCACTGAAACCTGAGTATACAATACAGAGAGTCAAGAAGGCATGCTGTTGTGTACATTGAATTTGACTGGTGTATTAATGGTCAACCACTTGGTTTCTGTGATTTCACAATCCTTATATCTATTTACTGCATATAGGGGAAAAAAAAATCACTGCCCAAGGTAACGATGCATACAAATACTTTTTAAACAAGCAGCAGGAAGTTGAAATTTTTATTTTCTTTTAATAGGAAGCTTTATTGAAGTGGATACTGAAATCAGTAATGAGGCTGAGCTTCCGACAAAATATGATGAAAAACTGGGTGATGAACCAGCACTTCCAGAAGTGGAGACAGACAGACAGGATATTGTCACACAGGACTTGCTGAAGGAGTCTGATGAAGTGCAGTTGGCAAATGATCAGAATGTGCAAAGAGAAGATGATGGTAAAGGTGCAGCGGATGAGTGGCAAGACGTCAGTTTGGTAACTCCTTGTTATTTGTTTTGAGCTAGTAATGAAGTGCTCTGTCCCCAAGTAGTTTTTAAGGAAAACTAATGGGACAGCTTCTTACTGTTTGATTGCTTTCTCATATATGTATCTAATTCTACGGGAACTGATTTTTCTTTAAAGATGATGGTTAACCATAATCTCTCTGAAATCAGAGGGAAACTTTAAGGTTTTAGCACTCTGATGAATAAGACCTATCTCTGGTCTTATAATTTACTGCATTAGAGAAGCTACGACAACTTCCAAGTGTGAATTAATGGAGCATATACTATTAGAATAATTATAGTTGGAGAGTTAGTGCTTTGCTTAACTAAGTATACCTGAATTGTTGAAATAATGAAAATCTTGTTTTATTTTTCAGGAAGTACTAGAAGAATTAGAAAATGACCTTTCTGCTGAGCAGAATGTGCTTCAGGCTCAGAAACAGCAGCAGGAACGTGTTGCTGCTTCTGTAACAGGACAGATGTTCTTGGAAAGCCAGGTAGTATTTGTTGAATCATTTTGATTTGATATAGCATGATGTGGTGTCCCCCCTGCCCCAGTCAAGTATTTTCTCAAAAGCTGTTAGTAATTTTACTTAATTATAGTTCACCTTTTTCCTCTTAGGAGCTTGTTTTCTTCAGTCTGCTTGATGTAAAATATTGAAAGTATTGAGATAATCTTGAATTACAGCAATTTTAAATAACTGTTATAACATTATAAAATAATAATAAAATTATGAATAAATCAATGTTTTTTTAAACACCANGGAAGTCACATTCAGCAGTATGGAATGGATGTCATCTGGGTGTTAGGTAAATTGTGATTTTCCCTAGGGATTAAAAGGTAAAAGCTTACAAGAAGTCCGTATGGTACCCCAGGTTTATGCCCTGGGTAACTGATTTTAAAGAATCTCACCAGTAATACCTGCATAAGCCTGTAACTTCTGTTTCAGTATTAGCTTTTAAAGGTTAATGCAGTCTAATGCAAGGACTACTTGCTATACAATGTGTTGGGGTTAACATCCATAATATAGTAGATGAGAGATAGTACCTATGATGTAATAAACTTATTCTAACAAGTTAATTCTGAGAAATATATAAATGCTTTTATTGTCTTCGCATACAAGGGGTAATTTAGATAGTCTTAAAATGATCAAAATTTTTGTTTTCTTTGTTAATTATTTGCTATTACTTGTTTCTTCAGATGATTTTTTTTAAAGGTCAGTAGATTGTGCTTTTGTAATATTACGTGCCATGTAATGGTAGATACGCCACTGTAAGTCTTTTGACCTTATGGCTTTTGCTCTTTATTACAGTAAAAGTTTTAAGTCTTGAGACTGACTTTATCAGGGCACAAAAGCCAGCTGCAGTGAGAAAAAGAAAAGTGTGTGTATGTGCAGATATATGTATACCTATCAAATACATATTTAATAAATTTTACACCTTAGCTTTTGCAGTGATTATTATATCCAACTTGGGAGCAGAAGAGTAAATGGAAAGCATGATTTCTGGACATGATGTAACCCAGAATTGTGTAACTAACACAGGCCTGTAAACGGGTGTGTGTGGGATATTTAACTGAGGTTAAATAATGTATTCTATAAAAGCAAATTGTGTAAAATGCATCAAAATACATATATATCAAAACACCATCCAAAGGATGATTAGTCTGCCCACTGCTTCCTGCTTGATACTAATGTTTCTCATATGCTTCTGTACTATTTTCTGAGCTAAGGTGATGACTGATTTTTTTCTTTTTAAATTTTTTAAAAATTTTTTATTTAGCCTGCATCTTTGTTTCATGGAGCCCATATAATTGTAATGCATGGACTTTTCTCTATGTTATGGAAAGCACAATACTGAAGTATGCTTGTGTAATTAAGATAGCAGATTCTCAAACTGTGTAGTAGTAGTTTGATCAAGTAGTGCTTGACTTACGTGGCACTATCTGCCTGCGATGAGTAAATGGGATTTCCCCTTTGACTTAACTGTGCTTGGCACTTTTTAGCAGAAATTAAGATTTGCTGTGAAATATTAAATACCTCCCAAGTGTGCATCTAGCAGTTCCCAGTCAAGCAGAAGTATAATAGAAGTTCATTCTTCAGATGAAATATTAACTCTTTTCTCTCCATCCTACAGGAGCTTCTCCGTCTGTTTGGCATTCCATATATTGAAGCTCCGATGGAGGCAGAGGCACAGTGTGCTCTATTGGACCTTACTGACCAGACCTCTGGGACAATCACCGATGATAGTGATGTTTGGTTATTTGGCGCACGACATGTTTATAAAAATTTCTTCAGTCAAAACAAATATGTGGAATATTATCAGTATGTTGATTTTCACAACCAGCTAGGTAAGCCTCAGGTATTGATTTGTTAAGTACCATCTCTAAGACAGCGCTGCCATGTATCTTTTTGAAGTTGTATTTTCTACAGAATTTTCTGTGTCTGTTATTACAATGCCTGTTCTTTGGAGAGTCTCTAAAGGCATTCAGTTGGGTTGCTGTTTTTACTGCCAGATGACCCCCCTGAATTTGCAGACACCTGCATGTAATACACTGAGTTAGTGTGATGATCATCAAGGCTGGAGGTATGAACTATGGTACCAGTTTCTGGGTAAATGTCAGCATGACTTCTCTGACGTGGTGGGAAAATTATATTCTGGTGTCATCAGATTTATAGTCTTCTGGAAATGAAAGTTAATTTTGGACGTACTGACACATAATGTATTAGAAGAGGATCTGGCATATGTATATGTTCTGTAAAAGGTTTTTCATTTAGTTAATACTGACAGATTTTTTTCTTCTTTAAGATTGCTCTTGTACCAGTCTAATCCAATTGTTGCTAATTATGTTGAACTACTAAACTTCAGTGTCACGTAGTGTGTTAAGGAAAATATGAGCCAATTTTAAGTTTTTCTTATGCCTTGTTTAAGCAGAACTCTTTCAAAATCAGTTTTGACATTTTCAAAGTTGAGAGACGCTATAGACTTTGAAATAATATTTTAATGTCTTCAGCATGTAAAATTTCATGTTTTTTTGTGGTGAAAAATATGTCCTTGGTTTCTTCTCCCAGCAAATTGAATGAAACCTTTTTTCTCCCTACTTACACTTACTTAGGTATGCTACTGTAGCTTACTTGGAAAGGATTGCTGTAAAAGCATGTGTGTGATTTTTAGCTGTTATTAATGTAATAAACCAGAGCTTTTATTAATTATTTTATTGGGGAAAAATAGTCTACACATTCTTCATGTCACATTCCACTGCAGTCTTGTACTTCTACTCCTTACATTGCACAACTCTTCTTTCTTGACAGTTGATAGATACCCTGACTAGCATGCAGATGGTCTTGCTTTGTGTGCTTAGACACACATTCCTCCTTTTCTCCACTGACTTTTTTATTTTTTTAATCTGAACTCCTGAAGCTAGTCACTGAAAATCAGTCTGGTTGCCTGAGATCTTAACAGTGTACCAAGTAGAAGTGGTCAGCTGAGTTCTTCCTTCTTTCTGGCTGTTTCACAGGCTCTTTTGGACTACTTAGTAACTGCACTAGCACAGAGCAAAAGTCTTCCAGTTTGGGAACACTTTTAAGAAGCAGACGCATTGATATTATGGACTAGAATTCAAGCTGATTGTTTTTATTTCTGATATGGGGGTTATTAAATTCAGGTCAGCATTAGATGAGAACAGGACAGTAACTGGAGACATATATGTAAAATAATATCTCTTAGCTCTCAGAAACCCAGAATTTCCCAGTGGTCTTTACATTGTAACATTTTAATTTTGGCAAGATGTATTTGCCAGGTTAGCACAACTACCGGTGCTTGAGCTAGCAGTAGCATATTGACACTGCTCCAGAATATAATTTAGGAAATTCTGATGTTGAATTGTAATTTTACAGAGTTAATGCCTTTGTGTTCCTTTTGTTTTTTGCCTTTCAGGTAATATATTATTTTTACATTTGTAAGAGAAGAGATGCTGAATCCACTGGTTTTATTTGGTTTACGCACTTTCTTTTACAGGGTTGGATCGAAGCAAGCTGATTAATTTGGCGTACTTGCTTGGAAGTGACTACACTGAGGGCATCCCAAATGTTGGCTTTGTAACCGCGATGGAGATTTTAAATGAATTTCCTGGGCATGGCTTGGAACCTCTCTTAAAATTTGCGTATGCTTCGTCATATTTTGCTTTTTTGTCTCTCCATAATATGTGAATATACTTTTCTGCTGCTTAAGCATACAACAAAACGTATAACCGTCATTGACCATCATTAAGGAGACTAAGTTAACTGTAAATTATGTGACTCCATTATATCATTATTTGAAATGGCAGGTAAATAAGGTGATATGTTGGTACAGCAATTACAGTGAGACTAATGAAAACAATAGAACAGCTGTAGAATTGTGTGGCTGCCTCTGAGTTCATTGCAGAGCTGGATCCATAGTGGAGTGGAGGTTTATTCTCCCTGAGTTTGTGAGAAGGTGCTGTAGCTTGCTCGTAGAGAAAAGAGACTTGATGAGTGAGGAATGGATGACCTGGAAAGAGACAGACAAGTAGGCTGTGGGGAAGAACAAGATTTGAAGAGGGCCAAGCCAGTTGTATTTGCAATGGCAGGTATGGTTAGAAGTCTTTTTAAAAATTTTTTTCTTTTTTTTTTTCCCCCGTTGTATACGAAAAAACCTCCAAAAATGATCATTGAGTGGAACATCCTCCCCAAGCGAGGCTGAATTTAGGGCCTTCTGTTTAGCAGCTTATGGGGAATCCAGGTGATGTTTGCTACTGTGGCTGCATTTACTGTGTATGTTTTGTCTTTTCTACTTTCAGGTTGTATGTCCCTTTGGCCATTTTTTATTTGTAAATTTCCTACCTCATCTCATGTAGTAACTGAAGTAGGGAGACTACAGCTATTGAAATTAGCATGGTGGCTCTTGATATTCCGAATTATGTTTTATGGAGGCAATGAATACTTTGTTTTTCAGTGAGTGGTGGAATGAGGCTCAGAAGAATAAGAAATTGAGACCTAATCCACATGATACCAAAGTCAAGAAGAAACTGCGGGAGCTGCAGCTGTCTTCAGGTTTCCCAAATCCAGCAGTGGCAGAAGCATACCTGAAGCCTGTGGTGGATGAGACAAGGAGTTCATTCACCTGGGGGAAGCCTGATGTAGAACAGATCAGAGAATATCCTTTTACTATATGGCACGACTTGTTAGCTAAAAGTACTTGGATTAAAGTTCATAAGGCTGGTTAGTGAGTCAGTAATGGAGTGCCAAATTCTTAACATCTCATTGGTGTGAGAGGCCCCCCGCCCTGTCTGCATGCGCTCTCCTACAACGATACCGGCTCTGGAATGGAAGGGAGTGCACCCATGCATGTGTGGCATTCAGGGCTGCTCTGCCCTCCTGAGAGAGTGGGCTGCTTCACTTTGCATGCAAAGAGAGTCTCGTAGCTGGACTGACTAGTTTGTTGTGATGTTACGTTTCTGTAACTGTGCTGTGCCTATTTCTAGACTTGGAGTGGGATTGTTTCCACACTCCTGATGTATGTTTCCCATCTTTAACAAATAAGCTTCAAAGCCTAGTCAGAAATGGTGATTCAGTCTGCGCTTTATCCCTAGTTCTTCCCTGCATTTCTTGCAATGATATCTGTTTCTTGCATCCATTGCAGCTTGAGCTGCAGTGAATTGCTGAAAAGTAGATGGCAATGCATGCAGAGCTAATAGTGTTTTCAAGAGTAAATGAAACTTCCAGTGTGCGCAAGTGTAAAAATAAGGTTTACTTATAGGTATTTTGTCTTATGGCAGTACCGTATAGCCAAATGAGTTCTGTCTTCACTGAGACACACTTTTGGAAATGTTGAGATTAGAGAAAAAGTTCTGTAACTAATAGAGATGTAACAGCGTGATTAGGATACGTAGAGTAATACTGGAACCATCCACATAAGTCAGCTGCAATAACGTATTTTCTCTGGTTTTGTAGTAGAAAAAGCTTTGAAGTAGAGTAACTTTCCTCCAGACATTGTTTATTTGAGGAATTTTAATTTTCTGTGTTTACAAAATACTAGTAATAGCCATTTTGTAAAGTTCCTTAGCTTTCTGCACATTCTGTCAGGATCACTTTGGCTGGACCAGGACAAAGATAGATGATATCCTTTCACCTGTGATAAAACAGCTGAACTTGCAGCAGGTAAGGTATAAAACTATGTATAGTTTAAAGGTAACTGGAAAGTTGTAAGAGAAGCAGTTTAAAACGAACAGCAAGGCTTTAATCTAAAATAAATTTCTCAGAAACTGGGATTTGCCCTTTTTTTTAATCTTAAAATTATATTTTTAAAAGTCATTAAACTTACTTCCCTAGACTCCATTTCTGTATGATTCAGGTGTGCTGTGAGGCACTCTATGTAATTTCAACTTGGTTTCAAATTTTGTTCTCTATCAAGCACCTATCTTAAGTCCAGGTTGCTGTTTGGTGTGGATGTAGCTGAAACTACAGGTACCTCAAGCACCTTTAGTACTTTCAAAAGACAGCGTGCTGTCTCTAAAAATGATTTATAAAAATGCCCCTGAGATTTTGTGAAGTGAGACTGACCATTTGGTACCATCCATATCCTTTGAGGAGGAGTGCAGACTGAACCATTGAGCAAGTGCCCATTAATAATATTGCTCTAATTTCCAAATAAATGTTCTGTCAACTTCAATAAAACTTAAAAGTGAATAGTGGTGCATGCTGTTATACTGTGAAAGTCAGCTGTAAAACTGATCACCTAAGGTCAGATTCTTTTCTCCTTTTGCCATAAGCAAGATAGATATGTAGTCTAAACCAGTGCTCTAGGTTCTCTCTGTCACTCGAAGGAGTGAAAGGTACCAAAAACCCGTAGTTAAATCCATATACTTTCAGGTTGACTGGAACATTCTTTGGAAGAGTCTGTCTCTCTTAGACAATTTTAGGGAGAATATAGAGGACTAACTTAGTCTATACAGCAAGCCTAGCTGTGGCTGAGTAACACAGACCCATTGTGTGTGACTACCTCTAGTGCTACTCCTAAATCTTTATACTGTAGCAGCATGTATTACAATGAACTTGAGTCAAATGACCACATTTTGTTGCACTAGCACATGCAACTGTAAAGTGCACTTACAACATTTGCTTAGTAAACATTCTGTTGTTTTAACAGCTTGAAGCTAAGGATGTGTTTGTAAGGACATACTTGAGAGCACTACAGAGATTCCCTGTATTAGGGTTGAAAATAGCAACTATGTCTAATCATCATCAGCACAATGTTTATAAAATCTCACTGGAGTTTGCTTATTATTTAGTGTCTGTAAAGGTTCTTGTTGCATAATTTATAATGAAGTATAGGTATTACTATAACAATGCATCTTATTGTTCACATCTATTTGCATGCATATTAGTTTCATTAGTCCTTTGTCCTGCTTTAATTTGGGATGCTTTATAGTATAGCTGAGATAACAACTGAATTCCCATCACAAAAACATACAAAGGTATTTCTCTGTTTTATATTTGATAGACTCAGCTTCGAATTGATTCATTCTTCAGACTAGCACAGCATGAAAAAATAGCTATTAAAAGTCAGAGACTGCGCAGAGCTGTGACTTGTCTGAAGAGAAAGGAAAAAGAAGAAGCTGATGAAATTCGGGAGGCCACTGCTGTTATGGAGATTGAACTTAAACAGCATGAGGAAGGTACTGCAGGCTGTACAAATCATCAAGCTGTGGCAACAGAAGTCCAAAGTGGAAAGAGAAGAAAACGTTCAGACTCCAGAAAAGAACATTTATATGGAGGTGGTTTTATCGGGAGTTTGCATCTTTCAGAAACTTCTAGTGACTCCTCAGTAGAAGAATTGGAAAACAGAGATTTAGGCAAGAGCAAAAAGAGGAGAAATGTCTCTGCAATGGCGGCAGCAGACCATAAAGAGACAAAGGGGTGCAGTAGCTCAAGTAGTGAGGATGAAGAACTGGGAAACGTAGTCATGGTGACTGCCAAACCTGTGTTTGAGGGCAGAAAAAAGAAATCGCAGAGTAAGAGAGGAAGAAAAAAGAAAATGTCTTAAAGAAAAGAAGTCTTAAAAAAGAGAGACTGTATGTGCATGGTTTTTTAATGACTTAAGCTTTGTAAATATTGTAATGAATTTTTGATAAATAATAAATTATCTTTATTTGTCATGTATTTGTCATGCATTTTGTGTCCAGAACTTTAGATAGGAGGGATTTTAGACAATGAAAAAAATAATTTTAGCACATTTACTCATAAAGACCTAGATTGAACTTCATATAAGTTTTCTGTTTTGAGATTTTAAAATTGAGCCAAAACGTGATGCCCATTCATTTGCATTCTAACTGAGGTGAGATAGCTGTTAAAAATCACACGCAATCTGTTGTTTCCTTAACTTCAAACTTAAATGAGATTTCAAAAGCAACTTGGATTATTTCTAGGTGCTGAGAGAAGGAAAATCAGCTCAATTAGTGGTGTTTTCCTTATTCCCTTCACTATGCCTGTCTGGAAAGTTTTGTGCTCAAAGTAATGTTGCTTATCAAACCGTTCATGAGACAATGTAAGCCCTTGTAAAATCTCGTGGAAAATCATACAGTACAGTAAGCCCTTATGTAATCTGAGGTGCTGTAATTGTTTATGTTCTGAATGTAAATGTTTCCAGATTTGGAGTTACATGACCTTGTCCAAAGACAGAATTTGTCTACAAAAGTGATGTTCAGAGGTACCCACTGGTTGCAGCACTCATGTCGGATTAATTTGTGAGAGAAACAATGTTTTAGGCTCAGACTTCCTCCCCCACCTCACCTGTGTCAGTGATTGTAGAATTTATTTATAGCTCCTGTGGATTAAGATGGAAAAGCACTGAATGCTGCCAGTCATACTTGGGTTCTTATGTTACATTTTGGTCCTTCTTGCTTCTTTTGTCTTCTCGTTTGATATTTCTACTTCATTTCTCATTGTTTCTTTGAAAGTCCAAGTCCATACAACTAAGTCTCATATGAAACATGAGCCTCCCCTAAAAGGATGAAGGGCTGGGGTGAACCGGGTAGGATTTGGCCCTTATAGTTGCAGAGAGTCTAATACTTCATGTATGGTGTTTACTGAGCAAAATGGACCCTTTTTGATACTACTTTCATAAAAGATTATCATATTTTAAGCAAATTCCCAGTCTGGACAGCCAGTTTACAGCAGTGGTTTGCAGATCACTCTTTAGTATTACTGAATTTTGCTTTAAAAGTGTAGATTGGGTCTCGGTGATGTGTTTGATAGTTTCTAAATGTAGAAGAGTTCCTATTAATTTCTTCTGCCAAGTGTGGTAAAGTACAGAGTCCTTCAGTTCTCTGTAGGGCTTGTTTAGTATTCTTGTACAATAACTTATTATTTTTCAATGGCACCTAGAAACTGCAGTTGAGGTTGAAGTCTAGTTTTACTAAAAACTGGGTAAAGTAAGAGACAGTTCCTGTCCTGAGTTGGTTACAGTCTAAAAAAGAGAAGTCTTAAAGATACCTGTGTTTGTTCCTGCAGCAGTAAGTGTTTGCGATCTGTTGACGAATGTACATCTTTTATATACAGGAGTGGTGTGTTTGTAGTTATGCACATTGACAGCTGTCTCATAGGGTAAAGTGGGCTAGGATTTTGGGGGTTGTGTACCTTGTTACACTTCTGCATTCCAAAGCGAGCATGCATTTATATACCCCTGCCACAAACGCGCCCCTGCCCCTTTGTAAATTGCTCTTGGTGCTTGGAAGACCCCTTTGACTCTGAAGAATGGTATTTAGCTCCTCGGTTACTTTTTAGTAACGTGTGAGCGGTCGCTAACGCTGTGCCACTATCTTATTTTTGTAAAAAATACTCCGAAATGGTTACTTTTGTTGGTTGGAGCTCCCTCGACTGGGTGCCTACTGCTGTTACAAAATCTGCTCCCTTACATAAGGGGCGCGGTGTGCAGTGCCCACTTTGTGTTCGTGCTGCAGCTGTCGGGATTTATTATCGCTGCTGGTGTGGGGATGTTGGCAACGCGTGACGTGCACTTCAGAGCACGCTTCTCCGGGGACTGGTAAGGACTTTTCTGTTAGAGTACCGTCTTTGGAAAGCTGCAAGGGATTCGGGTAATGTTGACTGAAACATGGTGGATGCTAGTGGTATTTCACTTG
Organism: Balaeniceps rex; assembly: GCA_013401315.1. NCBI lineage: Eukaryota > Metazoa > Chordata > Aves > Pelecaniformes > Balaenicipitidae > Balaeniceps > Balaeniceps rex. Next base: position 37,252 of record VYZW01062822.1, read on the forward strand.
TCTGTGCCTTTCACTCTAAATTACTTTGTATCATTTACTTTAAACAGCATAACTCAGCAACTGAGCTGTTCAGCATTGTTTAGTTGCTTGTAGTATTCCTGGTTGTTGTGTAGTTCAGTGTACCTCAAAGGATATTTTTAGAAGGAAAAAAAAAAGGAGAGGACCACAAAATACAAAGGTTTTCCCTTTTAGGGTGATTTTACAGTGCAATGTTGCTTGTCTTTCAGAATGCAAAGGGACTGATTGTTAACCTGTTATTTTTATCTTCTAATGGGAAGAAAATTTGTCTTTTTTTATACTTCTGAGGTAGATGACAAGCTGATGGATGCGTGTTACATTTACTGATTAATGTCCCAGTAGTTTCTAATGCTACTTGAAGATGCATACAAAGACTTTGAATCCCATTGAATCTCTTCTGTTCCCTATGTAATGATGTTACTATTGCTAAGTTCATAGATAGACATAAATATAACAACTGTGGTTTTGTTCTGTGTGTTATGGTAACGTGTAGAAGCCCCGTAAGTTATTTTTCACCTTCAAATAGGTTAACGGCTGCTGGCACTGTGGTAATAAAGTTAAACATTAAACCTGCGTGTCTTTTGTAGGGTGAAGTCAGAGAGTATGGTGTATTCTCTCCAACAAGACAGGGCTGTTCCGTACTGTCCTCTTTCGTCTGAAGTTTTGAGAGGAAAACCCGCCTAAGGCTTTGGACTGTGAGGAAGTTTTCTCAATATTCAGTGTATGTGTTTACTTTGATTGTTTTTTTTTTTTTTTTTTTTTTTTTTTTTTTTTTTTACTATATAGAGATACTCCTTCACCCATTGCCTTATTAAATTGCATCCCTATTGGGTGTTTAGCCATCTGTAGATTATTAACAGTATGCTGCCTGTAACCATTCCCGCAAAAATCATTCAAAGTTCCATATAACAGTGCAAGAGCTTTAAAAATTATCAGAGCACTGATTCCCCCNAAAATATCAAGAATTGGAGACTATTGGTTGTCTGTCTGCTTTTCTGCAGACAGATGAAAATTGTATTGTCCTCTCTTACTTTTCCTATTACTTTTTTTTCTCCCAAGCCTGCATGTTCTGTGTCTGTTTATATAGGTGCATACACATTCTGTTCTGCATGTTGTCTATAGATCCTGCTTCCTACTTATTCTCATGTGCAACTTTTATTAATAGGTTGTTTCCTTCCCTTCTAAGCCAATTAGTTCAAACAAGATGAGATCCTTTTGGTGCAATTTTTCTTCTCTTTCAGACATTTGTTGCTACCTTTCCTTTCAATTGTTTATAAACCTACCAACCTTGATTTGAATTGATTCTAATTTTAAAATTTCATAAAATAGTTTTAAACATTTATCAAAGCTTTTTTTTTAAAAAAAATATCTATTTGCTTTTTCCTCTCTTTGAGAGTAGAACAGTTGAACTAGTTTGCTGCTTCTGGTTCTTTGAATGCATTGAATATTGAATATCTGGTGCTTTGAATATTGATATTTATGTGTCTACACGTCTTTATTATCAATAGAAGTAAATTATAGCATAATACATGTAAAAATAATTTTCATTTTTTTGTGAAGTGTTATATGGGGAAAAAGAAATAAAGTCATTTTATCCAGGCAGGCTTGTGTTTCTCTATCCCAGGTTTTGTGGCATAACATGGATTTGACATCATCACAACATAATCATCTGCAAAATGAACTGATAAGAGAATTGGAAAGACAAGAAGGTAAAATGTTTCTTATTTCACTATATTTTCTTGTTGCACTTAGGAATATTGCTATGTATAAGGAACAAGGTGTCTTGCTGACAATGATCTATCTTCTCATTCATTTCTTCCTGAAGAATTGTGTTTATGGCACTTGTAGAGAAAATACAACAGATAGCGCTGTTGTAGTATTCTAGCTATGCAGTAAGTATCTGCCCTACCGGCATACTCTGGTCCCAGCAGTTTCCCACCAGTGCCTGGCATGTGGCCTCCGGCTATTTGCCTGCAACTGGTTCCAGGGAATGAAGCTGTGACAATGATAAAGCTGTTCAGGAGAGGTTTGCTTGCAGGGTGCCAGTTAGGGAGAATTGGTTATTACAAGCTGGTTTCTGTCTAGACAGCCTCAAACCTAATCTTCAAATACCTTTAGGGGATGTTGGTAGCTTTTTCTCTTAAGCAAGTTCATGGCTGCACATCTTTCAAAGCATCATGAGTAATCTCCTTTTTAGGGGTCACCAGGAGTAGACAAGGTTTCAGGGCAAGTGCGTGTGTTGTTTTGTGATGGCGTCTAGTTATGTTCTACGGCTAAATGAGAAAGAAGGAATTTTTTTTTTTTTTAATTATTTTATTTTTCATAATATTTTTGTTTAAAATCTCAGCTGAGTCATGGTCTGTGTAGAGCCAGGCTTTTGGGTTTCTGCTTTTTCAAGAGCTCAGTGTCTGGTTTTGCTTTGCTACCTGTTCAGCGAGGCAAGGTGGAGCTTTGGGCATGACTACAATACTTAAAACTAATTATTTGCTTACTGAAACTAATGTTTATTATTTTGCTTTCAAATACTTTTTTCAAAGTACCCCAGATTGATGACCTTCTCCGGAAAGCTGACATTGCATAAGAAGATGGCTGATAGGGATTGGTATAGATTGCTGTTCCACAAAGCACTGTTCAAGTGCCTTAATCTGGAGATTTTCTTTAATGCAATTCCCTTTCCTATTGTGTAATTCTGACTTGAACAAAGAGCTCAAGTTGATCCTATGTAATGAAGCATGATTGTTGTGGGAAGAAATATCTAGAAGAATAAATATTGAAGACAGAACTACTAAAGACTGAAATATTGATGACTGTCATTATGTATTCTGTAGTGGATGAGAGCTGATGTAAAGTTGCACAGGCATTTCTATGCTTCTGCAAGCTTGGCTCTCTAATATTGATACTCTCTTCATGCAAGATTCAGGGTGGGGAGGAGTGAGTCTGCATGTCTGCATCTTTAGCTTTTGAATTATGAAAATAAATTGAGTTCTGGAACATTAGGTAAACGTATGCAAAATTAGTTGGTAGGGCAGAATCTTTAGATCAAATGCAGAAATATATTCCACTTAGCTAACAGAGTAACTGTGTTGATAGCAATAGCAGGCGGTTCTCTTCCATGTCTAGAAACACTAGTTTAAGAGGATGAGGAGATGTGAATGGAAAATGGGATATCTTTACATGGGATATCTTTCATCTGACACCAGGCTTTGGCATATTAAATTCCGTGCCAGGTTCTGGAGGTGAAGGGTGCTGAACCTGCTGCACGGAGACTTATCTGCTTGATCACCCTGAGCCTGTGCCTTCCTTGTTCTCATGCTTTTCCTCTACTGCCTTCCTCATTCCCATTTCATTAACTTCACCTACCCAGTCTAAATCTCTGTTTCTCAGGGTTCTTATTCCAGTTCAGTTTCTCTGCAAGTTCTAGTCTGAGCTCTTTATATTCAGTGCCTTCCCCTTTCCTTCTTAATTAGCTTGTCACAAGCTCTCCAGGTTAAAACTCCTCATTATTGTTCATGATTCTCATTACTACTGGTTCTCAGCTTACAGGTAGGTCCTCACCCAGTCTGATCTTTTCCTCTGGTGTCTTTATCCAATCAGTTCTCCATCACACCTGCAACATTAGATGTCTCTTTTCTTTCCTCTCATGATTTCTCTTGATCATTAGCTTCAACTTTACTTGGCTAAACTTTTCTGGGATCAGAAGCCACTCTTGTCTTCATTCTTTGGGATACTAAATTACTTTACCACAGTTGCATTATATAAATTCACCCCAGAATAATTTTATCTCTGAGACAAAAGGAGGAGAGCAAGTTTGCAAGACATACTTGTCCTTGACACTCCATCGTCTTGCTTCACTTGGCCAGGGCTCAGTTTTTAATCCATAAATATCTGAGAACATGCTGACCTGGTAACCTTCACATATCTCCTGGCATTTTAGAAGGGACACACTCCTTCTACTCCTTCTACTCGCCTTGCTTGACGGATGTCCTAATCGATGGCAATTCCTGCCATCATTTCAAGTCTCTGGGCAGAGTCCAGAAAGGTGCCTTAAACGGGATGTAGTTGGAATGGAGGTGTGTGAGAAGCAGCCTAACTCTGTGTTGTGGTTTAACCTGTCAGGCAGCTAAACACCACACAGCTGTTTGCTCACTGCTCCCCGCCAGTGGGATGGGGGAGAGAATCAGGGGAAAAAAAAAGTAAAATTCGTGGGTTAAGATAGAGTTTAGTAGGACAGAAAAGGAAGGGAAAATAATAATTATAATGATAAAAGAATATACAAAACAAGTGATGCACAATGCAATTTCTCGCCACCCACCGACCGATGCCCAGCCAGTTCCCGAGCAGCAGTCACCACCCCCTCGGCCAACTCCCCCTGGTTTATATACTGGGCATGATGTCATATGGTATGGAATATCTCTTTGGCCAGTTTGGGTCAGCTGTCCTGGCTGTGCCCCCTCCCATATTCTTGTGCACCTGGCAGAGCATGGGAAGCTGAGAAGTCCTTGACTTAGTGTAAACACTGCTTAGCAACAACTAAAACAGTGTGTTATCAGCATTATTCTCATACTAAATCCAAAACACAGCACTATGCCAGTTACTAGGAAGAAAATTAACTCTCTCCCAGCCAAAACCAGGACACCCTGTAACTTAGAAGTTAAGATATTCAGCTGGGAAGAGGGAGTGACTTGGTGTCTCATTCCTGTTTCCTGGGTTACTTCTAAAGTTACTTACCTTTCTCACTCTCTTCCCCACTGACACTTTTCCATTGACTTCAAAGCTTTGCTGTAAAATGTGAAAAACATCCTGGGACCAGAGTGTGGAGCCCAAGTCTGCCTTTTCACAGCTGAGTGCCCAGTTCATCGCTGGGCTTTTCCTTGCTTGTCGTCCTTCCTAGTATGATTCTTGCAATTCTGGTTTCCTGATGGCCCACCTCTGGTGGTGATGGAGGAGAGGGAAAGCACCTGGTTTTGTAGGGTGGCTGGAACACACCCCTCAGGTGAGTGAGTTGTGAATTTGAATCCTTCTGAGGAAGGTCCAGCACCCAGTTCCTCCATTTTCTGAGTGCTTAAATTGCTGAACCATTCTTTATATAGTGGACTTCACAATTAACAGTGCTGGTTAAAAAATGAGCCTATTTATACTATATATAAATGACACTTTTGCTGTATCTTCCCACTACCTGCCTTCCCTTCTTTCATCTTCCTTTTTTTTTTGTCTCTTAGCTTTCAATTATGCTCCTATATTTAAAAAAAACACCAAACAACCTCTTCCACTAATTCTCATCTCAAAAGCATTAACACGCCACCCCCCCCAAACTCATGGAAGTCACACCATTAGTTACCTACATTTTTTTCTTTGCTGCAGGATTGACTTAAAATATCAGAACTCAAATTCTACTCCTTTTAGGCAACAAACTGTCTCCAAACAAAAAAAGCCTAAAAGAGGTAGTATGGAATAAGACTTGAGTATAACCCAATTAAGGAGTTACTGGAGCTAAACTGCACCTTCACAGCAAATCAGAATAGTCTGAAAATAGCTCTTCTCTGAATTTAACCTCTTGGCTAATGTAATGTGTCTCTGAGCTCTTTTGTTTGAAAGTGGCAGCATTCAAATACTATAGTAAACATCAGGTGTACTAATTTGAATTAACACTTCTCTGTTCCTTTTCTCTCACCCCAACAAGTAGACCCGCTTTTGCTGAAGACATTACTAAACTCAAATGGAAACTTCTTGTGTATGGATAGAACAGAAGTTGGAGGCAATACTCAAATAATCAAAGCATGCATTAACTCTGAAGAGAAATCTGTAACATATTCTTCCCTCTCAGCCATGTGTCTGTCTTTTCTGTTCTCCCATCTTTCCCCTTTACAGTAGCTGTATTTCAACAATAAATTAAATATTTCTCAACTGCCACATGAAAAAAGTGGTATGTTTGCATGGATTGGTGTGTTAGGTTACTTTCAGGTCCTTTCCTCAAAGAAATATTTTAGAAATCCAGAATTATTGGTAGGGGAAAATTGGCAGCCACTTTGTTAAGTCCCTTCTGTTCTGCTGATTGTGGTACCTGGCATGTAGTTACAAGGAAATAAGAGCTTTCAATGGCACAAAGCCCTCTTGACCGGGCAAGCTAAAAGATGTGAAAGATTAGACTAGACAATGGCTTACAGTGTCTAAATTACTCATCCAGAACCTTCCTATCCATCAGGAAATTGGCTGTCGGCCTTTTATAATGTACATTAGACCATCTAATTTAAGAACACAGTCTGCTTTTGTAGTCAAAGGGAAACCGTTTAGTTATCTTTAGAGATTAAATAGCTGCTGAGCATAGACCTGAAGATGTTTTCAATGACAGACAAACATGATGAAGTAACAAGGTAAGTACTTGGCACATTTGAATTCATTATGTGTTCATGAGATAATCTGACTATGGTACTTCTATTTTCAGCCTTCTAATGGTTTTGGATGACCCATGACTTGAATGGGGCTGGGATATCAGTGGTGTGAATTTCAAATTGAAAATGCATCTCTCAAGCCTGGCTAAATACATAGACTGGATACTGTGAGTGTACCCCTCTCCTGTTCTTGTCTCCTCATGCTCTGAGCTAAGTGCATCTTGTCTCTTGGCTGAGAAGAGGCTGCCTGTGGGTGGCAGTTTCGTATTTCTGCATTTCAGAGTATAAAGTTTCAAGCATTATATTACCCTGTCGTAGTATCCCCGATTAATCAATATAATATACCTTGTCATTGCCATCACTTCAGCAGGTTGAGCTTGTAATGAATGTACTGGAATGCCTACGCTCGGTTATATGATCATTTCCCTCTTTGTAGGTAGGGATGAAGTAAGGAAAAATTAGCTGTGTAGTTTAGATAAGTACTGGAACAGTACTTTGCTTTATATTCTTAGAAAGGTGTAGGTTACATCTGACTTCTGGAAAGTCAAGGGCGCGATTAGATTTCCCTCCCAACCCCTTCCTTTAAGGGTCCTTGGAATGGAATGAAATAGAAAAAAGTGGAATGAAATAAAGATACTAAAGTGATACCAGTTGGAATTTGGGGCTGTTCTGTGATTCTGGATTGTGTATGTTTCCATGGAGCCATCTGTAATGCCTGCAAGACCAGGGCTCTGATCCTGAGATGTCAGTAGCTCAGTAAAAATTGTGAGACTCCAGAATCCTTTAGAATTGGGACCTGATGTAGATTTGGGGTAAACTTCTTCTGAGCCATTGGAAATACCCAGATGGATTCACAGGGCTACTTTCTGATGATTCCTGTCAGTGTAGTAATGTAACTCTTCTCCAGTCATCTCTTACAGTTACAGAACTGGTTGCAGATCTGTTCTGTTACTGACCTTTCTGCAGGTATCTTCTTGATGTGGGGATATATAGATAGCTATTTTTTATATATATCTATATATACAAAAAATATATATAAATATGTAATGTGTGTTATATATATTGTGTATATATTATATATATAAAATACATCTTGAATCTTTACTTTGGATGACTCCAGTTCCGTGTGTCCAGACTGGGGAGATCTGAAAAGTGCTGGCTATCACGAATTCTTGGAACTCCCTCTCATGCATTACTCAACCAGTAATGTCAGCACAGGTAGTCCTCCTGTGTTCATCAAACTCAAAGGCAATTGCTGAGAAGTCTTAGAGAAACCATGTATGTCTTCACAGCTGTTGATACATGGTTCTTAAAATATTTGTAAGTACAAGTCTAAATGGTAAATTTTAAATCTCAACTCTACAGATGAGAGTATACTGCTTCTGAAGAAGGGAGAATATGTTGCTGTAGGGCTGAACTTTGTCCATGCTGAAGGCTTTGATTTCATTCCTTTTGCCAGCTGGAGTAGATCCGTCAAAGAAGTAGAGAAGCAGAAGATGGCTGGGTCTTATTTCCTTATCACCTTGGGCTGTGACACCATTTGACCTCAAGAGATTAAATAGGGTCAGGCCAGCACTTGAAAGAGACTAATGTGTATTTTTTTTTCCCCTGTATGTTGTTTTGATGAATCATTGGGTGAAACTATTGTTTCGGAATGAATGCTGTGCTAATCCATTAGCAAAGTACTTGGAGGATGTTTTGTTACTCTATGTGCTATTTGTGAATGAATCTGAAAATGGAGATATTGACTGCTAGTATATTCTTTAGAGCTTTTATGTGGAAGGGTCATTTTACTTCATTTTTTAGCCACATTTCAATTCAGGTATCTAGACAGTGGTATCTATTTTTTAAAAAAATATAATTTGAATTCAGCCCCCTTGTCTTTGCTGCTTTTCCTGCATTTTAAGTGCTATTTAACAGTGCCTGTCTCTGTTCCCCTTTTATTCAGTGGAGAAAGCATTAATGTAGGCACTGTCATTATGCAGCGAGAGATTTAACATATGCTATTAATTGATGGAAGATACCCAACTGAATTTTAAGGTTACCATTTCCTGATGGAGCTGTATACTCCCAAGCATGATTATATGTGACAACTGGTGTAAAGGGAACAGCTCATCATGTAGCACGTTTCTAAACAGGTACTATTTCTACTCATTCCAAGCAAAAAGTGTGTCAGTGAAGATAGCCTAACGCCCATTCACGTGATTTGCTTCATTGT